>JAJJWX010004209.1:0-37032 GCA_023529315.1 Papaver bracteatum | reverse complement strand
GTATTATAATAAAAATTGTGAGAGGCAAATAAAAATCCAATCATTAAACAAACAGATCTGAAACTATGGGGACATGTATATGAAGATGAGGAGTTTCACATCTACCAACAAAGCATACATTTGATTTCACGACACATATTACTATCAAACACAAAAAAATAAAATAAAATATATAACACCCACTCAAGATAGTCATGTGAACAAAATTGATTTATAATTACAAAGACAAACAAACATTAAGAATACATAGCCGTATAAACATCAAAGATCTATGCTTCAAAAAAAAAATCAAAGATCTGACAGTAGTATTAGACCCATATAATCAATGATAAAACAAGACAATAATACGCACAAAATACAATCAGTCATACGCACCAAAGCAGTAGCAGCCAATCAATCCATAGAAAAAAAAATTCTATTACATACAAAAGGGGAATAGAAAAATAAGAAAGGTTTAGTCATACCTCGATCTTGGCACAGTTAAATAATTAGGGAACCAACGAAATAAAATCTAGCTTGCCGAGATCGTAGTGCGTTTGATGAAAAAAAAAATCAGGGAAGAGCTCGTGTGAGATAACGTATTGGAGTAAGAATAAGAAAAGAGAGAGAAGAGAGAGAAAAGTTTTTCATTAACAGAGAAGGGAACCCCATTACATAGCCATAGTGTTCTATTTATACAAGAGTAAAGAGAAAACCCTAGTATACTAATGGACCTCACATCCATGGGCCATAGGCTCTATAACATATAGTCATTTTCAGATTTTTTTACCTTACAAACGATCCAAAACATATTGATATGATTTTTTGATCTTATAAATATTTTTACTCGATTTTTTCGACTTTTTTCATAAATTAATATTCAAAATTAATAGAGTAGTTTTTTGTATTTTCTTGATTTTTATCATAAATAAGCGAAATTAATATATTTTTTTAGAAACATTTGGCGGTCATGATTTTAAAAAAAATCACATGAACTTGGTGTAATTATACGCAATAATTTTAGTTGAACTGATTTTTTATTTATTTTAGTTATAAAATACCTGAAATTGATATAATAATTTCTTTTGTCATTTCTAGATTCTTTTTTTTACTTACAAAAAATTTTAAAAATATTAATTTAATTATTTTATTCCATAAATATGTTGAATTGATTTTTTTTTAGTCATAAATGTACGAAATTATTTTCCTTACAAATTTTTTTAAAAATATAAATCTAATTATTTTATTCCATAAATATGTTGAATTGATTTTTTTTAGTCATAAATGTACGAAATTAATATAGTACTTTTTTTCTTCTGTATTTTTTATAATAAATACATGAAATTATAAAAGATACAAAAATATAAATCTTATTATTTTATTCCATAAATAAGTTGAATAGAAAATTTTTTTAAACCATAAATGTCCGAAATTAATATAGTAGTTTTCTTTATTTTCTGGATTTTCACAATAAATACACGAAATTAATATGGAAATTTTTATAAATAATGAGGGCCGTTCGTCGCGTGTGTCCCAACAAAATAATGGTGTAAGTAGTCAAATGCTCAAATTGTAAGATCACAGTTTTAAACATGTATGAGATGTCTTGATAGGTCTTTATGTCTAAGATAACAAACACTATAATATTAGTGGTCTTTAAGTTTTATCCCTTAAAAGACCACAAGTGTTCTTACGTTGTGATGTTTAGTGGGTGATCTATATCACTTTTTGTTGTAGTGTGTTATGCCTAATATAGTGTGAATTACCAAGATTTTTGTTAAAGAGAGAGCAAAAAAAAAGGATCTTAGGAGAACAAAAATCATATTCTGCTTGATTACTAGGACTGATTCTAACTACTCTTATGAGGTAGACTAAGGTGGCATATGCTCTTTCCAGAAGGCGCACGATATTTCTATCACTCCTAAAATATTGTCATCTAGAGAATACAAAGTTTTTGCTTGGAATCGGGAGTTAGGAGTAAGATTTTCTAGCAAATTAAGAAACAATTACAGTTCATTTAACGGAAAAAATTGTATCCAATCCTCCATCTAGAGGATTTGCCGCATCTAATCCACTATGAAGATTGGTTCAAACGGATTTTACATAAAACTATTATTGGTACCTGGGTCTATTTGATAGCATGTCATTAAGCCGAGATTTTTCCTGAAATAAAAATACGTATGATTAAACGATAAATCTACAAAAATTTCTTTTATTCATGTTTTAATTGTAGGAGGTTCATTATGAGAATACGATCAGCTGGTACAAGTAAAATTAAGATAAATGGGTCATTTGCTCAAAATCCATAAAGTATGGCAGTAATGGACTTGTATAATATATGTCTGGGTGGAAAAGACACAAGCAAATTTAGTCATATATTCTCTATATAATAACAAAGTTTTTTCGAGCGACCTCATTCACCGGAGCTCCACGTTAAATCTCGCTTCTGGTTGATTCTGGCCACACCAATATTTTTTTTTGTTTGTAAAGTTATTAAATTTAAGTCAATAAAATTCAAGGATAATATTTTTTTATTCCAATAATAAAATCTAAAATATTCTTCTGACCTAAAATAGCTAGATTTTAAAAATCTCATAACATGCCAAATATATACAAATATATATTAATGGAAAAATTAAAATATCTTAAATATATTTTTCATTCATGATAATCACAAAATCCACTTTTTCATCATGATCAAGAAATTAAATAACAAAATCCACGATTGCATCATGATAATATAATAACAAAGTTTTTTCGAGCGACCTCATTCACCGGATCTCCACGTTAATTCTCGCTTCTGGTTGATTTTGGCCACACCAATATTTTTTTTGTTTGTAAAGTTATTAAATTTAAGTCAATAAAATTCAAGGATAATATTTTTTTATTCCAATAATAAAATCTAAAATATTCTTCTGACCTAAAATAGCTAGATTTTAAAAATCTCATAACATGCCAAATATATATTAATGGAAAAATTAAAATATCTTAAATATATTTTTCATTCATGATAATCACAAAATCCACTTTTTCATCATGATCAACAAATTAAATAACAAAATCCACGATTGCATCATGATAATCAATGAATTGTGCAGCGATCCCACAATAAATCAAATGGTTATCACATAATAAATAAATAACGTCCAATGTCCAATGTTCGTTTACAATCTTAATAAAAAAAATAATTCCTAATTACATCCCCAAACTATCAATAAAACTCCAAAATATATAAATCGTAAAAGAAAAAAAAAACTGATTAACCTGGTCATGGCTACTAACCTTTTGATCCGACGATGAATCCCGTTTACGTGTATCTTTGTTAGTAGTCATGCACATCAGTTGGAATTTTTGTTAGTATTTTGGATAAATAATTGATAGCAAATATTATAATCAAAAAGAAGCTAATAAAAACAAAAAAACATGAAGAAAAAAAATAATCAATAATCGTCCTAATTTCACTGTTATTTTTCTTAACTTTGTTTTTTCCATAATTGAAAATGAATATCTGCACACACTAATTGTGGCGATACGAAGGTATCTAACTTTCATCAATATTATGTTATTATTTCCTTAATCGGCGTGCGGGTTATAACACCAAAGGTGTCACTATCCATGTACAAAAACCCCAACAAAACAAATTGTTCACAAAAACCCCATTTAACATAAAATGCCTATATTAGCCTTCTAGTTTAAATCACCCCAACAAAAATAAAACAACCCACATTTAATTTTAAATCACCCCAACAAAAATAAAAATCAACCCCAACACCACCGCCACCGCCATCACTGCATTGCACCACCACCACCGTGCCACCACCACCGCCGCCACCGCACCACCGCCGCCACCACATCAACGCCGCCATCGTACCACCACCACCGCCGCCGCACCACCATCGCCGCCGCCGCACCACCATCGCCGCCACCACCACCGCCACCACTGTACCACCACCACTGTACCACCGCCGCCACCACTGCACCACCACCACTGTACCACCACCACCACCGCACCACCACCACCGCCGCCACCACACCACCGCCGTCGCCACCACACCACCACCACCGCCGCACCACTGCACCACCACCGTCGCCACTGCACCACACGCCGTCGCCACTGCACCACCACCTCCACCGCACCACCACCACCACCACCACCGCCACCACCACCGCCACAAAAAATTAATTTCATTGATCAATATTCAACAAAATAAGAAAAAAATGATGAAACCAAACAGAAAAAAAAATGATGAAAACCAAAATGATGAAACCAAACAGAACAAAATGATGAAACCAAACAGAAAAAACTAATGAAACCAAAATTGGTTTCACCAAAACTAGATGAAACCTAATTAGGTTTCATCATTTTTCCACATATTGTCATTTCACCAACACAACTTCAATGATGAAACCAAACCAAAATAAACTAGGCAAAATAAGAAAAAAATGATGAAACCAAACAGAAAAAAATGATGAAACCAAAAAGGGTTTCACCAAAACTAGACGAAACCTAATTAGGTTTCATCATTTTTCTACGTATTGTCATTTCACCAACACAACTTTAATGATGAAACCAAACCAAAATAAACTTGGCAAAAATCATTCCAACTAATCCATAAGATGTTTCACAATTACCCTAGTTCAACACCACGAGCAATATTGAGATTTCATATAAGGTATGTCAAGGATTCAATTCCTCACAATTCTTTGACTCTTTTTAGTATCCATTAAGTTCATCACTTAAGGCTCAAGGTTTAGTGGCATGTTTTACAATCTAGATAAGGGTCAAATGATGATGCAAATTCTTGTTAAATCTGTACAAAACGGATTCATAGATGAATTTATTGTTGTAAAGAAAACTTTAGCATTCTAACAAGCCACTGATAGGTGTCTAAAACACCTTATTATTTATCTATTGTTTATGCTTTCTCTGCTAGTTTTCTTGTAAATTACGTATCTTATATTTTGTTTTTGAGTATTTAGGTACTTTGGAGTCATTTGGAACAAAAGGAGAGGAAACAAGAAAAAAACGTCATCTCAAGTGCAACTGCGGTTGGAGGCGGATTATTTCTCATTATTTGCTTTTATTTCTTCATCTCTATCTGAAAATTATGTCGGCTTTAGTGATGCGATTTCTGTCTGAAAAGCACGACAACTTTAGTGATGACTCTCATTGAAGAGTATAAGTGAATATGAGAAATAAGGGACGGTTGCTGTTAGTGGAGGAACTCGAAAGAGAAGAGAGAGAGCATTCGTTTGGAGCGTAAAGGCAAACAAAAGTCAATTCACAGGCGAGCAATGTTCGGGACCAGCTAAAGTTGCACACCAAAGGAGCAGAAGATAAGATGTCTCTTCTCCGAAACCGACGAGCCATATATGAACTGTCCAGTGGGTGTCTTGAGACTTACTTGGTTGTCCCTTATCCAGTTCATATGGGGTGGTTGTATCACTTTACTACACAAGACCTCAAAATCATAGAGAAATCAATTCTCTATCATTAGTTTCTCTTTTTCTTACTCCACCTGAAAATGAGATGGCAGCATAATTTCTCAGAGAAATTTAGAGTTTTAGAGAGTGGGTTTTGATGTGAATCAAAGAGTTAAGGGATGATGACATAGAGATGGTAATTTGTTGTGCGTCTGAGATAAGCTAGGGTTTGATTGAATGGTTTCTTAGTTAGTTGCTGATGGGTTATAGATCGAGGAGGTTGAACACATGGAGAAGATATTGCGAAGAAATAAGATGAAGATGGGTTGCTGTTGATTTTGGGTTTGATTGTGAACTGCAGTTTTAGATGGGTTTTTGTATCTGTTGTAATCAAAAACAAGAGGATTCAGATGAAGGAAGTGATGGCTTTGATTGATTTGTGGAGAAATTCATAGAGGAAGGATTTCTGAAGCTGAAATCGAATGATGTTTTTTTGTCAGTGATGAAATGGGGTTGATTTGGTTCAGGTGACAACTCAGGTGAATATGTGAAGGTTAATGGGTTCTTGTAACTGCTAAAAAATGGGTTCCTGTTGGTCTCTAAACCAAATTGAATTTGGTGGTTGCTATTGAAGATCTGATGAATTTCAGATATGAAGAATGGGTTCTAGTGGAAGAAGGAATTAGAGATAGTGATTGTGTGAGACATTGAATGGTTGGTTTGAGGTGGAAGTTTTGAATGTGGTGTTGTGTTTGAACTGAAATGATGAAATTGAGCTTAAGAGATAGAATGCTTTGAGCATATTGCAGGGAAAGATGTTGCAGTGAAGCCTATGGTGTAGAATGAGAATATGGACTTGTGAGATGGGATATATGAGAATGGCAGGAAGGTTGTGATGAAGCTACAGGCAAGTGAAGATGATGCTGTTTTGCAATGTATAACTGGGAATTGCAGGTGAGCCTGGGCTGAGAAGGTGATGGATGGGAGTATGGAAGTGGTGATATTGGGCATATGGTGTTACATATGGTGGTGCCATGGAATTATGGACTGGGTATTGTAGGTTAGAAAGTTGCCTAGCTGTGTAGTTACAATGGCACAACAAGGTGGTTGTAGCCAAGGACAATGCAGTGATGAGCATATGGAACTGAGCAGTATGTAATGGTGGTGTTTGCAGTGGTTGTAAGGACAGTGTTGGTGCTGGATTCTAGTAGCCTGAGAAGCTGGGAGTGAATTGCAGTGGATTTCTGTGGAAGATGTAAGCTGAAATGGCTTGGATGAGCAATGGCTTATGCAGTAATGGTATGTGAGATTGCAGGTAATAAGCTGGGTATGGCAGAAGTGTTGCTGATTGAGAGGCTGTGTACATGGGAATTGCAGGTTCAGGATGATACTATTGGATAAACCTTTGAAGATGAATTGTAGGCTGGTAAGAGATGGTGCAGCACTGTTACAGGGACCTGAAATACTGGTTGTACTATGAATTGGTACTCATATGGAGCTGTAATGCATGAGAAGATCTTGTTGTTGTATGAGTAGAGAAGAAGACATTGCAACTGTTAGTTTGAACCGAAGCGAGAATGGAGATATGTTGGTGATCTGTGAACTGAGATGGCTTTACTGTGTTGGTGGTAGTGTTGAAGTGGAGGTTTGTGATGCTCAAGAGGTTGGGCGCTTGCGGTTGCGGTCAGAAGCGGGGCCATCTTAGGCATTAGGGCGCTCAGCCCGCAACAGCTCATGGCTTTGGCCTAGAGCCAAGTCAGACTATGACGCAAATATGACTAGAGTGGTCTGACTTATTCAGTTAGCTCATTGATTCTTTGACTCAGTTGACTCGATTGAGTTGATTACTTAGACTGGTCATCTGAGCTCCGGTCCGGTGCCGAATTTTGGCCAACTTCCGGACGGTGACACCATTTTTCCGGCGACATATTTTTGGCAGAATTTTTACACGGGTTTTCTCACACTTGGGCTTATGGTGTACTTCTATGTTTTGGACTTTTGAAGACTACCTAATTTTGGACCTAAGAAGAAACATAAAAGGGAAGACTTCTACAACTTTTGGGAGAGCACGTTTTATTATATTCTTGGAGCTTTTGCAGAGAACTACTTCTAGGGTTTGCTTTCGTATTTAATATTCTTCTCCTTTATTTGATTATTGATTATGATGAACTCCATAGCTATGTGTAGCTAAATTTAATATTATTGGTTAAGGATGTAGTCCTATATCTATAACTTGTGCTTGATTAATGCATTAGTTTTCTCTCTTGATTATCATTCATATCGCTACTGTTTTTAATATCACATGATTGATGTATTGTGATAGGATATATATGTTTGTTTAGTTAAGTGGCCAATTAATTGAACTTGCATCTTTTTCATAGCTATTTTAGGGTTTTTCATCAAGCGATAACCCAAATACAAGTAGCATGATATGATTATAGTTTGTAGTGATACACTCTTATAATCATATGTAGAGTTTGACCATTGTCCGAATTGTCATGCGCAATGTATGACAATTGCATTGATTAGCCTATTTCCCAACTCTCCTAGGAATTGAACTTAATTAGCGCAAGACGTTAGGTTATTCTTTAGGTAGAATTCACATACGCAGCTCTAATGTGTGTGTTGATGAACTTAGGAAATTATTAGATTATCTTGCTCTCATGATATTCTAAGCTTTTGATAATAAAAGAGATTAAATTGTAATTCTAATCATATATGCAAGCACATGTTTAAGATTGAAGATGAATTCCTTGACCAATATCTTTCTCCATTGATTAATTCCAATTATTTACTTTGCCTTTATTTTACTTTTACTTTACAAAAATCAGAAATTCCCCATCTTGGTTACTAAGAAACTAGAATTTGATAACTACAATCGCCTCTCTGTGGATACGAACTCTTCCTTACTTTATACTTTATTCATATTTTGTTGAGTAAGAAAGTGAATTATTTTTGACGCTTACGACAGCGATCAAATTTTGGCGCCGTTTCCGGGGAGGCATTCGGCTTGTTATATAGTTTTTAGTTTCTTTTTATTATTTTTGCTTTTATCTTTGCTTCTTATTTCTGGTTTCGCTTTTCTGACTTAGTTTTGAGAATTGTGTTTCCGGTACCCTAATGAAGTACAAACCGGAAGAAGCAATGGGTGATGCAAATAGTACACTCAAGGACTTGGCTTCTCACAAGCTGGATATATAGCAGGGTTGTATTCAAACAAACTCTACTTTAGAGATCAAACCGGGGTTGCTTAAAGAATTACCAAAGTTCCATGGCATGGTGAATGAAGAGACAAACAAGCATCTTATGGACTTCCACACCATTGTCATGGCCGTGCTTCCTGCGGATACTGATGCGGATGGTGCAATGTTGAAAGTTTTTCGATTCTCTTTGGCGGATATTGCTAAGGATTGGTTATATTATTTGCCTCCCGAAAGTGTCACAACTTGGAATGGGTTGAAGAAACTCTTTTTAGATAGATATTTTCCAGCATCAAAGGCTACACAAATTCGCAAGGAGATTTGCGGAATGAAGCAAAATGTGGGAGAATCCTTATATGATTGTTGGGAACGATACAAGAGATTGGTGGCAAGCTGCCCTCATCACCAATTTAGTGACGCACTGATTATCGAATACTTCTATGAAGGTCTCCAAGCAAGTGATAGGAATATTATTGACGCTGCAAGTGGTGGTGCACTTATGAACAAGACGGTGATACAAGCTAGAGAATTGATTGAGAGTATGGCAGCAAATTCTCAACAATTTTCAAGTCATGGATCAGAACCACCTACCAAGGGAGTTAATAAAGTTGACGAGATTATTGAATTACGTCAACAAATGAGCAATATGATGGCAATGATGCAACAAATTGCAGCATTGGTTGTAAAACCATCACGCCAAGCTTATGAGAACGTAGAGCATGTCAATGCTATATTCTCAACTCAGCCGTATGGTATTTACTCCAACACTTAAGAGCAAGTTGAAAGTGCAAGTTCTGTTTACAGCCATCCGAATGAGTTCCAACAACAAGTGCAACAACCACAACAAGGCCATAATCCAGAATTGGAAAAGCTGACTACTTTGGTGGAGGCTCTAATGTCCATAGTACAACAAAATCAACAACTAGCGTACTTAAATCAGCAGAAAACGGATAATGCAATTAAGGAGTTGCAATCACAAGTTGGTCAACCGCAACAACAACAATTCCAGCAAACAACAACAACCACCTCAAAATCAAGGGTCCAATATGGAAGAGTTGTTGACATCTTTTATGAAAAGAACGGAGGGTGCGGTCGAGAACTTGCAAACACAAGTTGGTTCAATGGCCGAGGAGATTAATCAGTTGCATCCACAAAATGGTGAGAAACTCCCTTCCCAACCTCTTAACTCAAGAGAGGGTGTCAATTTTATTGCGTTGGGAAGTGGTACACAATTTGTGCAGCCCGAAGTTACTAATTCGGGTGAGGAAGAAGCCCCAAAGGAACCAATTTTAGATGAAAAGAACGCAGATTTTCCCCAAACTCCCGAGGTAACTAAATCAAACTCTAAACCTCTTGTTTATACTTATGTTCCTCCTATACCTTTTCCTGTAGGTTTCGCTAAATATAATGAGAAGGTGGAACAAGATAGGGACATTTGGGATGTTTTTAAGAAGGTCCAAGTGAATATTCCACTCATTGAAGTAATTAGGAAATCTCCTCGCTATGCAATGTGTGTAAAGGAATTATGCACTAACAAGCACAATCTAACCGGTAATGAGGTAATAAGTGTGGGGGGAAACGCTTCGGCGTATCTTACAAAGAAACTCCCACCTAAATTGAAAGATCCCGGTAGTTTCACAATTTCATGCACTATTGGTAAAACAAGGTTTGCAAAAGCTATGTTAGATTTAGGAGTGTCTATTAATGTTATGCCTACTTTGGTTAATGATGCTTTAAATCTTGGTCCTCTCAAGAAAACCGACATAGTTATTCATCTTGCTGATAGATCTAATTTTTACCCTAAAGGGATTGTTGAGGATGTTTTGGTGCAAGTAAAAGGACTAATATTTCCAGTGGATTTTTATGTTTTAGACATGAGTGATGTGAATTCATCCTCGTCTACACCTTTACTATTGGGTAGACCATTTATGAGTACCGCTAGAACGAAGATTGATGTCCACAATGGCACCTTGACTATGGAGTTCGATGAAGAAGTCATACACTTCAACATCTTTAAGGCGAGGAAACACCCAAGTACCATTCAATCAGATTTCCATAATGTGTTGGATGCCGGCTAAGGCGTAGCAAACAAGGAGCAAGTCAGGGTCGATTTACTTTAAACCAAGCGCGAAGTGGGAGGCAACCCACCGGTTTTGTATCTTTATCCTTATCTTTTTATTTTTATGCATTTGCTTTTATCTTTATTTTCTTGTTTTTGCATATCATTTGCGGAATTTCCCACCTTGAACTTTCTTTGGACGATTCAATTTTACATTGAGGACTATGTAAAGTTTAAGTGTGGGGGAGCATTTATATGTTTGTATAGTTTGTTTTAGTTTGTTTTATGCTTTTAAAAATAAATAAAAATAAATCAGAAAAATAGAAAAACCAAGAAAAATTTGTGCTTTTTGAACTCCGAAATCTAGAAACTTGTGCCTTTAGGATGACACCATTAGTGGATGGAACCATTTTGAATGCAGGAGTTGAGGAACCAATTAACTAAAAGGGATGAACATAGCTCAGAAATTACAAATAACATGATAGTTGTTACCATATCTCAGAATATCACCATATCGCATTCTATTTTTATTTTTCCATATTTATCTATTGTTCTCTAAGTGTTTTGGTGGGTCACTAAACATCGACGTGTTATTACTGCTAGGATGAAATAGAGTGATTGAGTTACTAGAAAAAAAAAAAAGATCGACCAATTAGACCAAATGAAAAAAATGATGACACTTGGATAGCAGTATGTGTGAAACGTTGTCCCTGTCTCCGTCGCCTAAAAAACCGTAGAATGCAGGATCCAAGGCAACTATCATGTACTTGCTGACAAGAAGCATGCGCTTGAATCCAAAAGATTGAATCATGCTGTCTAAAAAAAATAAAAAAAAAGTGAAAAAGGAAAAGAAAAGAAAGTGTTATATTGGTTGTATAAAGTCACTTCTGGTTCCCTTGTAGATGCCAGTGAGTTGATGTAGAATTCAAACCAGTATCTCAATCCAATAGGATGCATAGGTTCATCTTGGAAGTGACCTTCAGACAGATATGGGAAACATCGATCACTTGTGAACATTCGCCAACATCTACATCTATATTCATCTTCTTAATCTTTTCATTGTGATTGTGGTTTGTTAGTTTCCGTGTATTGTGGCTTGTTCGACTATCTAATTAGAGATTTATTTACTTAAATATGAACTGAATTTGCGCAAGGTACCTCCTCCTGTAGTCATTTTGGATTCATTCATTGATTTGTCACAAATAGACGGAGTTGGAAATATAGGTTTTGTAGGAAGACCTCTTGTAAACCTTCATGAGACTAAAACTCGTCCACTAGGGACACCTAGGGGTTAAAAGGCTTGTTATTTATGCTTAGAGTAACTGTAGCCTCGACGACACGGAGTTGTATGTATCTTTTATAATTTTGTTTAATTTTCTCGAGGACTAGCAAAGTCTAAGTGTGGGGGAATCTTATAGATGTATAAAACACCTTATTATTTATCTATTGTTTATGCTTTCTCTACTAGTTTTCTTGTAAATTATGTATCTTATATTTTGTTTTTGAGTATTTAGGTACTTTGGAGTCATTTGGAACAAAAGGAGAGGAAACAGGCCAAAAGCGTCATCTCAAGTGGAACTGCGGTTGGAGGCGGACTATTTCTCATTATTTGCTTTTATTTCTTCATCTCTATCTGAAAAGTATGTCGGCTTTAGTGATGCGATTTCTGTCTGAAAAGCATGACAACTTTAGTGATGACTCTCATTGAAGAGTATAAGTGAATATGAGAAATAAGGGACGGTTGCTGTTAGTGGAGGAACTCGAAAGAGAAGAGAGAGAGAGCATTCGTTTGGAGCGTAAAGGAAAAAAAAAGTCAATTCACAGGCGAGCAATGTTCGGAACCAGCTAAAGTTGCGCACCAAAGGAGCAGAAGATAAGATGTCGCTTCTCCGAAACCGACGAGCCATATATGAACTGGCCAGTGGGTTTCTTGAGACTTACTTGGTTGGCCCTTATCCAGTTCATATGGGATGGTTGTATCACTTTCCTACACAAGACCTCAAAATCAGATAGAAATCAATTCTCTATCATTAGTTTCTCTTTTTCTTACTCCAACTGAAAATGAGATGGAAGCATAATTTCTCAGACAAATTTAGAGTTTTAGAGAGTGAGGTTTGATGTGAATCAGAGAGTTAAGGGATGATGACACAGATATGGTAATTTGTTGTGCGTCTGAGATAAGCTAGGGTTTGATTGAATGGTTTCTGAGTTAGTTGCTGCTGGGTGATAGATCGAGGAGGTTGAACACATGGAGAAGATATTTCGAAGAAATCAGATGAAGATGGGTTGCTGTTGATTTTGGGTTTGATTATGAACTGCAGTTGTAGATGGGTTTTTCTATCTATTGAAGTCAAACACAAGAGGATTCAGATGGAGGCAGTGATGGCTTTGATTGATTTTGGAGAAATTCAGAGAGGAAGGGTTTCTGAAGCTGAAATCGAATGGTTTTTTTTTGTCAATGATGAAATGGGGTTGATTTGGTTCAAGTGACAACGCATGTAAATATGTGAAGGTTAATGGGTTCTTGTAACTGCTGAAAAATGGGTTCCTGTTGGTTTCTAAACCAAATTGAATTTGGTGGTTGTTGTTGAAGATCTGATGAATTTCAGATATGAAGAATGGGTTCTAGTGGAAGAAGGAATTAGAGATGGTGATTGTGTGAGACAGTGAATGGTTGGTTTGAGGTGGAAGTTTTGAATGTGGTGTTGTGTTTGAACTAAAATGATGAAATTGAGCTTAATAGACAGAATGCTTTGAGCAGATTGTAGGGCAAGATGTTGCAGTGAAGCCTATGGTGCAGAATGAGAAGATGGACTTGTGAGATGGGATATATGAGAATGGCAGGGAGGTTGTGATGAGGCTACATGTAAGTGAAGCTGATGCTATTTTGCAATGTATAACTGGGAATTGCAGGTGAGCCTGGGCTGAGAAGGTGATGGCTGGGAGTATGGAAGTGGTGATATTGGGCATATGGTGTTACAAATGGTGGTTCCATGGAATTATGGACTGGGTATTGTAGGTTAGAAAGTTGGCTAGCTGTGTAGTTACAATGGCACAACAAGGTGGTTGTATCCAAGGGCAATGCAGTGATGAGCATATGGAACTGAGCAGTATGTAATGGTGGTGTTTGAAGTGGTTGTAAGGACAGTGTTAGTGCTGGATTCTAGTGGCCTGAGAAGCTGGGAGTGAATTGCAGTGGAGTTATGTGGAAGATGTAAGCTGAAATGGCTTGGATGAGAAATGGCTTATGTAGTAATAGTATGTGAGATTTCAGGTAATAAGCTAGGTGTGGCAGTAGTGTTGCTGATTGAGAGGCTGTGTACATGGGAATTGTAGGTTTAGGATGATATTATTGGATAAACTTGTGAAGATGAATTATAGGTTGGTAAGAAATGGCGCTGCACTGTTATAGGGACTTGAAATACTGGTTGTACTATGAACTGGTACTCATATGGAGCTGTGATGCATGAGAAGATCTTGCTGTTGTATGAGAAGAGAAGAAGACATTGCAACTGTTAGTTTGAACTGAAGCGAGAATGGAGATATGTTGGTGATCTGTGAACTGAGATGGCTTTACTGTGTTGGTGGTAGTGTTGAAGTGGAGGTTAGTGATGCTACAATAGTTGGGCGCTGGCAGTTGTAGTGAAGGAAGCAGGGCCATCTTGGATGTTAGGCAGTATGGCCTGCAACAGCTCATGGCTTTGGCCTAGAGACAAGTTAGACTATGACGCAGATCTGACTAGAGTGGTCTAACTTATTCAGTTAGCTCAGTGATTCTTTGACTCAGTTGACTCGATTGAGTTGATTACTTTGACCGGTCACCTGAGCTCCGGTCCGGTGCCGGATTCCGTCCAACTTCCGGCCGGTGACACCAGTTTTCCGGCGACATATTTTTGGCAGAATTTTTACACGGGTTTTCTCACACTTGGGCTTATGGTGGACTTCTATGTTTTGGACTTTTGAAGACTATACCTAATTTTGGACCTAAGAAGAAACATAAAAGGGAAGACTCCTACAACTTTTGGGAGAGCACATTTTTTTCTATTCTTGGAGCTTTTGCAGAGAACTACTTCTAGGGTTTGCTTTCGTATTTAATATTCATCTCCTTTATTTGATTATTGATTATGATGAACTCCATAGCTATGTGTAGCTAAATTTAATATTATTGGTTAAGGATGTAGTCATATATCTATAACTTATGCTTGATTAATGCATTAGTTTTCTCTCTTGATTATCGTTCATATCTCTACTGTTTTTAATATCACATGATTGATTTATTGTGATAGGATATATATGTTTGTTTAGTTAAGTGGACAATTAATTGAACTTGCATCTTGTCCATAGATATTTTAGGGTTTTTCATCAAGCGATAACCCAAATACAAGTAGCATGATATGATTATAGTTTGTAGTGATAAACTTTTATAATCATATGTAGAGTTTGACCATTGTCCGAATTGTCATGCGCAATGTATGACAATTGCATTGATTAGCCTATTTCCCAACTTAATGCTCCTAGGAATTGAACTTAATTAGCGCAAGGCGTTAGGTTATTCTTTAGGTAGAATTCACATACACAGCTTTAATGTGTGTGTTGATGAACTTAGAAAATTATTAGATTATCTTGCACTCATGATATTCTAGGCTTTTGATAATAAAAGAGATTAAATTGAAATTCTAATCATATATGCAAGCACATGTTTAAGATTGAAGATGAATTCCTTGACCAATATCTTTCTCCATTGATTAATTCCAATAATTTACTTTGCCTTTGTTTTACTTTTACTTTACAAAAATTAGAAATTCCCCATCTTGGTTACTAAGAAACTAGAATTTGATAACTACAATCACCTCTCTGTGGATACGAACTCTTCCTTACTTTATACTTCATTCATATTTTGTTGAGTAAGAAAGTGAATTATTTTTGACGCTTACGACAGCGATCAGCCACAGTACCCACGTAATTGCTGCCAGTAGCCTCCTCTGAAGTTTTTTGCCCTGCTCCATAAGATTGTTTCCTTTCCAGTTGACCAGTACACTACCAACCGAATGCGGCAATCATTATCCTACCTGCAACCATCAAGAAATAAACAAAATACCAATACACTACTGTACATTGAAAAAATATATGATTGGCAATTTCACCATCACAATTACATAATTGACAGTATGCTAGCGCTTGAATTTCACATGACTGTACATCACTTGACTATCTCCTAGCACTGAAGTTGTTTATTGATGTAAAAAATTTAGCATTTCGATTATAACAAGATCATACCACAAGTCTGTATTAAGTTCTCAACAGGTACCATTGTTGATAACGAGTCAAGGAATCTATAGACTATGTATATATGTTAGTATTGGGATATTTCAGTACCTTGAACTCCAACTTACAGTTATATTTATCATTTATGTCTGTCATGACAATTTTTCATACCCATCAACCATTTATGAAGATCTCATTAATTAACCTATCATTTCCTTTTGCAGGCATTTTCTGAATGGGTAATCTTTACGATCAGTGGGATTTTCAAGTGCGTTATAACATGCATGTGATGTAGGCACCTGGTGTGCTCTATCTTTTCATGTTTTACAGGTGCAAGGGTGATATCTATTCCCTTCACATATCTAATTTCACTGAATAACAAACAATAGAACCAAGCAATTGAAATTGATGTTTCCTTTTCGGTTTATGGGCTTTTGGCTTTCATTCGTGGAGGTAGTAAGAAATTTTGTGTATCTAGATAGCGACTATTATTGAAGCCACGAAAAGGGTTATTCATACATGCGTATCAATTTTGGCGGCTCTCATGGTTGCAACTGGACAAAAAAGGTTAGTTTTTGGTCTTTTAGTTCTCTTGGTTAGAAGTTGCAACTTTTCATTACTTGGAAAAGTTGTTAACCAATACTTTTAGTTCTCTAGGAATATTATGCTTGTCACTATTTTTGGGACTGTGGGTCTTCATATTGGATGGTTGATTGAGTATAGTAACTCAAATAGAAATAAAGATGTAAAATGAGAACCCTAAATAAAAACTCACCTGTGAGTGCATAAGTTTCCATTAGTGAGTAGTTTTTGAAGAAGAAAAATAAGAAGCAGCAGCAGAAATGAAGCAAAACAAAACGAACACCAATTCATAGATGAAACTTTCATTAGTAAAAAAATCAGTAATTACAAGTTTAGCTTTACCTACAATTATCTTAATTTCAGCTGCAACTACCATTCTTCTCAAAATTCTTCTATTTTAATCAATCTCACGAACACCAACAAGAACCCTAAGTTCTCATTAACAACTTCAAACTTCAATCTCAGCTTCAATCAAATCCTTAACCGTAAATCTTCAAGTATTCTTCAACCTATACTATAATTCACGTCAAAGCCACCTCCAATCAGTTCTCTAAACTCTCAATTTCATCCTCCCAAAATCTTCTAACAAACCCTAATTCTTCCCAGATCTTTATCAAACTTAAATTAAACTATTGATTTCTCTTTAAAGTCGCCACAGAAACAAACCAATCCATTATTCTTCAATTTCATACCCAAATCCTCCTTCAATTCCATCTCACAGAAACCCTAAGTTTATTCTATGAGATTCCCTTTTTATCAAAGAATGAATCACTCCCGTGAATCAACACCACCACTACTATATATTCTTTGATCTTACAACACTTGTTTTAGTCACGAACTCTCTGATTTATTTACTGAATTCACCAGCAGGTGAAGAACGGAGAAGAAGAACAGATAAAAGAGAGGAGGAAGAATACGAAGAAAGAGAAAAAACGAGATAAAGAAGAGAAGGTAAAAGGGTATGTTTGGTTTTTTTTAAAATCACAAAAACTAAATTTACTCAAAATTATTTGACCTGGGGTTTTTGTGCCACTTTTATTTGAAGCGGTTTTTATTTGGCAGAAATAATATGACCGGTTTTTTCTTATCACTAGTTTGTTCACCTAGGGGTTTTGTCACTAGTTTTGTTAATTAATTAAAGATTTTTTTACTATTTCCAAATTCTGTCTAATTGGAAAATGTGAAATTGATGATAAAAACATGATTCAATATTATTAATATAGTGTTCTTTCCGTAAAAAAATAAAATAAAAAGAATTTTCTACTCCTAGAACATGTAGAAAATATTCAGTATTTTTGGACAATAGTTTTGCAACAAGTAAACATGGTTATCCAAAAATACAGCGGGTATTTAAAATTATAAAGATATTATAAATATTGATTGATATTGTTTCCTATATAGAGTTTTATTTTTATGGAATTCTAGGCTTATATAAAGAACTTGAGCAAAAGCCAAACCTCACGCTGCTTTTCTTACCTAGGTTTATCATTTTCCTCCAGTTTCTTGCGATTTAGGGTTTTTTCTTTCCTAGGTTTATTATTTTGCTCCGGTTTCTTGCGATTTAGGGTTTTCATGTCTATTCTGTTTTTTTGTTTTGCAGGTTGTTATCAGTTGGAAGTTCTTTCAACATAATATTTGTTGGAAGTTCTTTCAATTAATAATATGATTTCAGGTGAATTTCCTGTGTTGTGGTTAAAAGCTGAATCAAGCTCTCTTCTTGCCCCACCAGAAAATATTTAGACCAATATGAACTTTTTGATTTTTCACACCACCCGTATTTCGTCTAATAACACCACCGAGATTATATTACGTAGAATATTTGATATCCAATTCGAAAAGTCTAATCGTGCCCTACTTTTCCTTCACCGCCTTCTTTCTTTCTCCCAAAACCCTAATCATCTTCCCTACCTTCTACCGCGTTATCTTCTTTCACTCTATCATGGATCTTCTGTGGTTTCTATATATTTCTTTAATTCGTCTTTTTTAACTGGTACGTCTACTTCTCTATATTTTCTTTTGATTTTTTTTTTGAACAGTTTAATGGATCGTTTCAGAATGAAGTCAGTTGGACAAGAATATGAGAAAACAAGGTTCAAAACCAGAAGATTGTGATAATCACAGGTAGCGTAGGGTTTTTGATTGTCTGTAACTTTTGTTTTGATTTTTCTCTGTCTTGGATTCTGATTCTTTTGGTTGCTTTGAAATTGTAGGGGTTTTTTTGTGACATAGGAATTGTAGGATTAGCCCCTGGGTTTTCAAGGAAATCCCCAGGAACTGTAATATTCTTTGAAACATTTCATGGTTTTGTTGAATAATCTTAATTATATGACACAATACAGGGATGAACATAAATAACCAGTTGTAATATAGTTCATAAATTCGTAAAAGACAAATTTGCTAGATGCATTAGCATCCATAATTTCAAAATTATGTGTTCAATAGCCTACTTTTAATTGGTTGGACTCTAATAATTTGAATAAACTGGTGCAAGAATTTGATATTAGATGCCATTAGCATTCATGTTGCATCATTTTAATTATTTTTCACAATTCAAGGATGAACATAAATAACCGGTTGTAATATGGTTCATAAATTCATAAAAGACAAATTTATTAGATACCATTAGCATCATTGTAAGTTCATTTTAAAATTATGTGTTCAATAGCGTACCTTTATAATTGGTTGGAGTCTAATAATTTCAATAATTGGTGCAGGAATTTAATATTAGATGCCATTAGCATCCCTGTAATAGCAAGTATTGGAACAGGTTAGCGAGAATATTTTCAGAGGTTTTTAAGAAAATTAATGCTTCAGCTGCGCTTTCTGCGTAAGTATCTCACAGAAGGAGGTAACTTTTAGCAACTAAAAACATTAAGATCTAAAAATGTTCTATTTTATACAGCTTCATTGTAGATCTCTCAATTTTGTGTTTTTCAGTGTTTTTAAGATCATTGGAGTTGTTTCATGTGAAGATGAACTGTTAGAGTGTGCAGAGGTTGAGCATTTACAAGTTAGAATAAGAAGGTTGTTTTTCTAGAAGTTGTGTTTTGTGGTTTTAGTTCTTTGTTCGTGGTGGTCTTATGGTAGTGAAGAAGCAAAAGTCCAAGTTCACAGTTTGTTCAGGGGCTAACAGTTTCTTTCTCGGGATACCACCAGTGATATGGAAATGCAAAATCACAGCGTAGCATCTATATATTCATAGTATGCCTGATTTAATTGGTTATCGATGTTGGGAATAATTGTCGGGTTAATGATTAGTGGGTATTGAAAATAGTTTGGAAAATGATTAAGACTGCTCAAACAACTTACAACTCACTGATCACTCGACTTGAGATTGGACAAAAACAAAATTTTATTACTCACTTTGTCTTTCTCTCGACCACTCACTGACTTTATGTTTTTCCACTCACTTTGTTTTGTTTTTTCTTCTCTTGATTACAAACACTTTGATTACTTACTTCTTTCTTTACTCTTACTACCCACTTATTTTTCTTTACTCAAGTACTTACATTTTGTAGAACACTCATGCCTATTTATAGGCACACATTAACCGACTCCACCTATTCTAGAGAATTCACTTGTCCATTAGATTTTTTTTTTTTTACAACCGACTTAACTTTTCTAGACATTTCTAGTGTTGTACACACTCTAGATATTTCTTGATAAATATCTACTTAACCGACTTAATGGGTGAGTCTTTACTTTTCTAGATTTTTCCAATCTTAATTAAATCAAGTTTATTATTTTAACAGCCCCCCTTAAACTTGATTTGCAGTAACTCCAAGAATCTCTCGTAATTTGACAAAGACATCGTTCTTTAGTGGTTTCGTGAATATATCCGCAACTTGATCTTGAGACTTTGTTTATTTCAGCTGTACCTTATTCTCCGATATGCACTCTCGGATAAAATGGTACCGTGTGTCGATGTGCTTGTTGTGATTGTGGAACACCGGATTCTTTGCTAAAGCCATTGCTGCCTTGTTGTCCACAAATATTGTAGTCGGTTCTTCCTGCTCCATTTTAAGCTCCTTCATTAAACTCCTTAGCCATATGGCATGACAAACACATGATGCTGCTGCGACGTACTCAGCTTCGCAAGTGGAGAGCGTGACTATCATTGCTTCTTTGAACTCCAAGTAAAGCCCGTATTTCCAATGAAAAATACAAACCCAGTAGTACTTTTTCTTTCATCTAAATCTCCGGCCCAATCACTATCACTGTATCCAATGAGTTTGTACTTATCTGACGACGAGTAAAATAAACCGAAATCAAGCGTACCTTTTAAGTAGCACAAAATTCTCTTGGCAGCCTTCATATGGGTAGTCGTAGGTGCTTCCATGTAGCGAGTGATTAGCCCCACTGCATAGAGAATATCTGGTCTCGTACAAGTTAAGTATCTCAAGCTTCCAACTAGACTCTTGTAAAAATTTGGATTGATCTTCTCGCCTCCATCGATCTTTGATAGCTTGATTCCGCATTCTATTGGAGTAATTGCCGGATTACATTCCTCCATTTTAAATTTCTTAAGGATTTCTTTCGCATATCCTTCTTGAGATATAAAAATTCCATTTTCTCGTTGTTTTACTTCGAGCCCGAGATAGTATGACATAAGGCCGATGTCTGTCATCTCAAATTCTCTAGTCATCGCTTTCTTGAATTCTTCGAACATTATTGGGTTATTGCCGGTGAAGATCAAATCATCTACATATAGGAAGACGAGCAACATATCTCCTTTTTCATTCACCTTCACATAGAGAGCATGTTCATGCGGGCACTTACTGAAATTATTTTCTTGGAAGTACTTGTCAATTCTGCTGTACCACGCCCTTGGTGCCTGTTTTAGGCCGTATAAAGCCTTTTTCAACTTCAGGACTTTATTTTCTTGTCCTTTTACTTTGTACCCCGGTGGCTGCTCGACGTATACCGTCTCTTCAAGATGTCCATTTAGAAAGGCAGACTTGACGTCCATTTGATGAACTTTCCATCTATTTTGGGAAGCTAGAGAAATAATTAACCTTATAGTTTCAAGACGAGCGACGGGAGCAAATACCTCATCATAGTCGATGCCTTCTCTTTGGTTGTAGCCTTTTGCAACCAATCTTGCCTTGTATCTTTCAACCTCCCCTTTAGCATTTTTCTTGGCTTTGTACACCCACTTTACTCCAATTGCTCTTTGTCCTTTCGGAAGTGATACAAGCTCCCAGGTACTATTCTTCTCAATAGCCTTGATTTCTTCATTCATCGCCTTTCTCCATTTATCGCTTTTGACGGCTTCTTCAAAATTTATTGGTTCACTTTCTGGAAAAAGACAAAAAAGAGATACATTATCACCGTAAATATCAGTCAAACTTCTCGTCTGTAAGGGTCTTTCGCTAGAACTTTCATCTGATGATGATGGATCATCACGATGCACTGCTGGAGGTGATGGTGGTGGCGAAGTAGCTGGAGCAACTGGTTCGCGTGGTTGTTCTTCTTCTTCTTCTAGAATAGGGAGAAAACTGTAATCCTTTTCTTGAATGCCGAAATCCCAGAAGCCTTCTTCATCGAACTCCACATCTCTGCTTGTGACAACCTTTTTATTGATCGGATCATACAACTTGTATCCCTTGGATCGAGAGTCATAACCGATAAATATGTACTTGACACTCCTGTCATCCAGCTTCGTTCTCAGCTGACTCGGCACATGAGCATATGCGATACTTCCGAATACTCGTAAGTGTGAGATGCCGGGTTTCACTCCGCTCCATGCTTCTAAAGGAGTCATGTTCCTCACGCTTTTTGTGGGACAACGGTTTATCAAGTAAACCGCACAGTCAACCGCTTCTGCCCAAAATTCCCTGGGCACTCTCTTTGTCTTCAGCATACTCCGGGCCATGTTGAGAATTGTCCTATTTCTCCTTTCGGCAACTCCATTTTGTTGAGGTGTATATGGAACTGTAAGAGGCCGACGGATTCCATTGTCTTCGCAGTAAGCCTCGAAATCCTTCGAAGTAAATTCACCTCCTCTGTCTGATCTCATAGCCACAATTTCAAAGCCACTTTCTTTCTCCACAAGGAATTTAAATTTCTTGAAATTGGAGAAAACCTCCAATTTTTGTTTCAAGAAATAAACCCATGTTTTTCGACTAAAATCGTCGACAAATATGAGGAAATAGTTATTTCCACCATACGAGCTAGGCTTTATTGGTCCACAAACATCTGTGTGTACCAACTGCAGCGGTTTTGTGGCTCTTGAGAATGTTTCCTTAGGAAAACTTTTTCTAAAATGTTTCCCAAGTAAACATCCTTCACACAGCTGATCCGGGTGGTCTATTCTTGGCAAACCTCTAACCATTTTTTGCTTGGACAATAATTTTAACCCTCCAAAATTAAGGTGTCCATATCTAAGATGCCATAACCATGACGAGTCTTTGACACAAGCAGTCAGACATCTCGCGACGTCATTTTGAATGTTCAGATAGAACATCCTATTCCCCGTCATTGGCACCTTGGTAATCAATTTTCCTCTCCTATCTCTTATAAAAAGACTAAGGTCCTCCATATTCATCCTATAGCCTTTTTCTAAGAGTTGTCCCAAACTTAATATATTCATTTTTACGTTAGGGACATAATAAACATCAGAAATAAACTCATTATTTCCATTTTTTAATTTAATTAAAATTTTGCCAAGACCACTTACCGGAGTTTTCAATCCATTTCCAAATGTTACGTTGCCGGAAACTGATTCATCAAGCTCCACGAACTTCTCCTTCGTGCCGCACATATGGTTGCTTGCTCCTGTATCAAGCACCCATGTACAATTCTCACTGTAGTCACCTCCTTTGCATGCCACCAACAAGGTCTGGTCTCCTTCTTTTTCTTTATTAGCATAGTTAGCTTTTTCTTCGACGTTGTCCGATGAAAACCAACAATCTCGAGCATAATGACCACGCTTATGACAATTATAGCATTCAACTTGAGATTTGTTATACCTTGGCCTGTTATTGTTGTGCCATGAATTATCTCCTCTACCACGACCTCTTGTGAAGTTTGACCTTTGGCCTCTTTGATCATCATTATTCTGCTTGCCTCTTCCTCTTCCCTTTTTGTCGTCGTATCCGCGTCCTCTTCCTCTAGCATTGCTACTAGAGCTCTCTCCTTTGTCTTTTAAAGTGAGCTTTGCTTGTAGAACTTGTTCTACTACTCCCTCTTTGCTTCTCTTTTTAATTCTTTCTTCATGGGCTTGTAACGATCCCATGAGCTCGTCCACGGTCATGGTTTCGACGTCTTTGGACTCCTCAATTGCGACGACGATATAGTAAAATTTTGGAACGAGTGACCGTAATATTTTTTCGATCACACGACTATCACTCATGACCTCACCATTTCTTCTTAGTTGATTAACAACAACTAAAACTCTTGAAAAATAATCCGAGATTAATTCGGACTCTTTCATGGAGAGAGATTCAAACTCACCTCTTAGAGTTTGCAATCGCACCTTCTTTACTTTGTCCACGCCTTTGAAGGAATTTTCCAAAATATCCCATGCTTGCTTTGCATTAGCGGCTCTTGATATCTTTTCGAAGGACGACTCATCCATGCCTTGATAAAGAAGGAAAAGAGCTCTTTTATCTCTTTTTCTAGAAATACGTAGCGTATCCTTTTCGTCTTGTGGTAGCGCCGCTTCATTTTCCGGTTCGACATAACCTTTTTCTATTATCTCCCATGCATCTTGCGAGCCTAGTAACGCCTTCATTTGAATGCTCCAGTTGTCATAGTTTTCTTTAGTGAGTTTAGGAATTTGGAAGGGAAACATCTCAGTAGCCATTAGGATCTATGGCTCTGATACCACTTTGTTGGGAATAATTGTCGGGTTAATGATTAGTGGGTATTGAAAATAGTTTGGAAAATGATTAAGACTGCTCAAACAACTTACAACTCACTGATCACTCGACTTGAGATTGGACAAAAACAAAATTTTATTACTCACTTTGTCTTTCTCTCGACCACTCACTGACTTTATGTTTTTCCACTCACTTTGTTTTGTTTTTTCTTCTCTTGATTACAAACACTTTGATTACTTACTTCTTTCTTTACTCTTACTACCCACTTATTTTTCTTTACTCAAGTACTTACATTTTGTAGAACACTGATGCCTATTTATAGGCACACATTAACCGACTCCACCTATTCTAGAGAATTCACTTGTCCATTAGATTTTTTTTTTTTTTTTTACAACCGACTTAACTTTTCTAGACATTTCTAGTGTTGTACACACTCTAGATATTTCTTGATAAATATCTACTTAACCGACTTAATGGGTGAGTCTTTACTTTTCTAGATTTTTCCAATCTAATTAAATCAAGTTTATTATTTTAACAATCGACATGTTGGACAAACTGCAGGAGGTTATGGACTAACTGTGGATATAAAAAGATATGTTGAGCATTACTGATCTTCAATATCATGAGTTCAAGGGAATTTTCGACCCAGTTAAAGAGGAGTTTAGTGGTCTCATGTAGTAATTAAGATTAGAGGGTTCCGCTTTTACATGAAGATGACCCTTAGGATTCCATTGTGCATTAAGTTGGTTCTGAAGAGCAGAATGAGGGCTATACCTGGTTTATACTTTACAAATTGTGTATACTACTTTTTTCTTTTCTTTTTTGACCGTGAAACTGATGTATATTTTTGCTTTTTTTTTTTTTGGTAGTCTGCATGCAAACAGGAAGAGAAAACAGGAGAAACAATTAAGAATTGCTAGGAGCTAGCAGAGGAAGAATACAGAGGGGGGTTGAGAAGATGTCCACCAATTTTGGACATTGTGTCGAGTCGCAAACTTTGCGAGATCATGAGCCACATTGTTGACTCTCTTAGGAACAAACTGAAACTCCACTGAGTTTAAGGAGGTAGCCTTGTTGTTGATTTCATCAATAAGGCGAGAAATTCTCCATGGTACTGAGGTGGTCTTTTTCTGCAGAATCATAACCACCGTTTGACAGTCACCTTCCACGATCACTTTAAGAGCATTAAGCTTACCGGCTAACTGAATTGCCAGCAGAAAACCATGGGCTTCAGCAACTAAAGGAAAGGTTGTGTTTAACCGAATGGTTTCAGCGCCAACAAATCCTCCATGGTTGTTTCTAGCCACTGCTGCTGCAAAGGACTTGTCACTAGAGAGAGCGGCGTCAACATTAATCTTAATATGGGTTGCAGGAGGTGGAGACCATACCGATATCTCATAGTGATGTAAGGGAACGAGGGAAATCATACTGCGACCACCGGCTTGCACATCTGTGTTGAAATGCGAGTTGAACCAGTATAGCCCTTCCCTTAGGATAGATGGAATATTGATCGGAGCTTTGTCGAATACCACCTTGTTTCTTGCCTTCCATAAAGCCCACCACATACATGCGCCTAAACAGAAGTTATATATGTGGTCTTCTTTCTGTAGCCAGTATTGAGCACAAGCTGCCGCTGTGTTTCCAGGCACAAAGCTTATGCTAAAATTTAAGGGAGAAGCAAACATGACTGCCTGGGTGACTGGGCATTGCATGAATAGATGGTCGACTGTTTCTTCCGCACCGTGGCACATACAACATTCTGTAGAAACTTCTTCTACAAATTTACCCACTTTTTCTAGTACACCAATTCCATTGTGCAGAACCCTCCATATGAACATGTGTATTTTTGGTGCCAAAGGCTTCGATTTCCAAAATAATTTCCACGGAAAAGATGATTCATTAAGATAAGAAGACTCACCAGCATTCGAGCTCAGGAGCTTTTGATATGACTGCAAAGTAAACACCCCAGTAGGTGTATACAGCCATATCATTTTGTCGGTAATGGACTCCTTGTTGATGTAGATATCCATTATTTGGTTAGCAACAAATGGAGGGAAAGTGTTGTTGATCAGCTGAGCATTCCATTTTCCTTCCCCAGTAAGAATAAGATCACTCACCTTGTTGATGCCATTAGTTCCATTTGGCGACAATGGTGGAATGAAGCCTGGAAGAGTAGGAATCCAAGGATCTGACCACACATTTATGTTTTTTCCATTACCAACTTGCCATACACAACATTGTTTTAAGTGTTCTCTAGAGCCAAGTATAGCTGCCCATGTACTAGAGCACTTTTGAGGTTTTTTCAAACTCCAGAAACAACTATTTCGCATGTATTTTGCTGTGAGAAGTTGACTCCACAGAGAATTAGGATCAGAGAGGAATCTCCATGCTAGTTTAGCCACCAGTGATTTGTTTAATTGATCCAATGATCTCAATCCTAGTCCTCCTTGCTCCTTGCACACATTGAACCAACTCCAGTTAAGATGATGCATCTTCTTTTGGTCGTTAGCATGCCCCCACCAAAAATTTCTTATCAATTGAGTAAGTTTGTGGAGAACAGCCTTAGGAAGTAATATGGTGGCCATGTAATATAATGGAATAAGGGCAAGAACAGATTGTATGAGTACAGTTCTTCCCGCATGGGATAAATTATGTTTTTTCCAACCCGCAAATTTGGACTTGAATTTTCCTGCTAAGAATTCATGGGAAGAACATCTAAAATCTGGTTGTAGAATTTTGATACCCAAGTATTTATCCTCAACTTCCATTTTCTTAACTCCCAGTAATTGAATCACTTCTTCTTGTCTTTCCTCTGGCACAGATTTACTAAACAATACAACTGACTTGTTGTAGTTGACAACCTGTCCCGACCACCGAGAGTACTCATCAAGCATATCAGTTACTGCTTGGATAGTACCACCGTTAAGAACACCAAATAGTAGAACATCATCGGCAAACATTAAGTGGGATACTGATGGTGCCCATCTATTAAGTTTATACCCAGAATATAACCCTTCAGCTACTTTCTTTTTCATCAAACTGGTGAGACTCTGAGAACATAAAATAAATAAATAGGGAGAGAGTGGGCAGCCTTGACGTATACCTCTCTCGCCGCTGAAAAATCCTTCTGGTTGTCCATTCACAAGAATAGAGAAAGTTGCAGTCGTCACACAGTTCATAATCAAATCATGTGCCTTATCAACAATACCAAAACAATGCAGGACACTACTAAGAAAGAGCCAGTCAACTCTGTCATATGCTTTGCTCATGTCTAGTTTAAGCGCAAATGAGCCTATGATAGAGTTGGAGTTGTTCATAGAATGAACCAGCTCTTTGGCAGCCAAAATATTATCAATAATTTGCCTTCCAGGAATGAAGGCTGACTGATTCTTATCGACAAGGGCATCAAGTAATATACTAAGTCTGCATGTTAAGATTTTGGTGACTATTTTGTACAAAACATTGCATAGTGCAATCGGCCTATAGTCTGATGGGTTCTCTGGATTTTTTACTTTGGGTACAAGAGTTATATATGAATGGTTCAAACATGGAGGTAGCGATGCATATCTGAAACAATCTTGAATTAATTTCACCACCGCCTCGCCAACAATGTGCCAACATTTCTTGTAAAATAGAGCTGGATACCCATCTGGTCCTGGAGCCTTAAGCGAGCCCATCTTCTTGATGATGTTAGTGATCTCTCTTTCTGTAGGTATCGCTGCTAGAGACCTGCATTCATCTCTGCTCAATTTTTTGTCATTTTCCAATCTGAAATTTTGGGGACACACAGATGTATCTTTAGAGAAAATATGTTGAAAATGAGAGATTAAGTTTGATTTAATAGCCTCCATATCAGAAATCCAGTTGCCTTCTTCATTCTTTAAAGCGATAATTCTGTTCCTACTCCTTCTGTGAAGAACCGAAAGGTGAAAGATTTGGGTGTTTTTATCAATGTTCGGTATCCACATCTTATGATTTCTTTGCTCCCAAAACATTCTCTCCCTTTGTATAAGAATATTGATCTTGTCTTGCACAATTTTTTCTTCCTCTCTAATGTCATACAAGTGAGCTTTAGATTGAATGTCAAGTAGATTTTTCCTCTCGGCTTCAAGTTCCCTCGTGACATGTCCAAAAGTAGCTTTACTCCACTTAGTAAGGTTTTTACTAAGGGTTTGGAGTTTGCTTAAGGTGTCACCAGCACTATTATCCCAACTTTTCTTCGTCTCCTCCAAGAACTGCGGATGATCCGTCCAAAAATACTCAACTTTAAATTGAAATCTCCTTTTTGGTGGTTTTCTCATGGTATTGAGAAGAATTGGAGCGTGATCGCTATATATTCTTGGAAGATGTAGAACAGCAGCTTCGGAGAATTACAGCTTCCACAGGGAGTTACACATCGCTCTATCAAGACGTTCATATACCGGTGCAGAATGGAATGTTCTTCTCGACCAGGTGAACGCTGGTCCTGCAAACCCCAGGTCAATGATATCTCTATCTTGAATTAAATTCCTGAATTCCCTACAGCTGATATCCGAATTCTGGGAACCACCATGTTTCTCATGAGAAGAAATAAGCACATTCAAATCACCAATCATACACCAAGCTGTTGTTGTAATTGAAGCAACAAGATTAGACATTCTATCCCAAAACCCATTTCTATTTTGATGCGCTGGAGGGCCGTAAACACATAATAATTCCCATCTCGGTAAATTGAAGTGAGTTTCAATCGAACATCTAATCAGATTGGAGTTGGCAGATACAACACTGAGCTCCACATTGTCCTTCCACATAATGATTATCCCTCCACTCCTTCCAATTGCAGGTACAAAATAATAGAAATTATAGTCTAAAGCATTGCAAACCCTAATACTATTCTTTTTGTTTAGCATTGTTTCAGATAGAAATAGGATTGAGGGTTTACAGGCCCTTAGGAATGATTTCAATGTTTGAATTGCCGTGTCATTCCCAAGTCCACGGCAATTCCATGACATCACTAACATTGACTTTGCAGCTTTTTGGGGATCAGCTGCAGAACCCTATCAGTATTAGAAAAAAAATTGTGTACCTTAGACGGAGGATCGCATTCCATTGGTGTAGCTCGTCTTTTTGAGCTTGAGTAATTGAACCCTTCATTAGATGCTTTTAGATTTGAACCACGAGCTGCCCTCTTCCAGTGTCGTATAGATCTTTGATTAGATGGGGAAGTTGGGGATGAGGGTACTGATGATACGGGAGAAGATGGTTGGTGATTAGGAACTGAGACGGTGGTAGGAAGAATCGAATCTGGTAGACCAGTGGTGTTTGTACCTGCAGTCGGTTCCTTATTGTAGAAGGATGGAGAAATTCCAGGGTTATAATTATCCTGAACCTTATTAGTACTAGGTTCTTCAGAATAGGTTTGGACCTGGGCCATAGATTTGGGTGAGTGGTCTGTTGGATCGGGATCTGGATCAGGATTATGATTATTGGAGTTGGCTACGTTATGTTTTGCTTTTAAAGTGCCATTATTATCACCTTTAACAGCCTCAGCACGTATGGGAAGCTCTTGATTAGGTATTGATGATGGGACGTCAGTTACACGATTTTGTTGAGTGGTGATTATGGTGGGAATATTGTAACTGATGTCACTTGATCTGGTGCTGCGACTGGGATGGTGACACGTAGCATGATCAATCAGCTGGTGGTTTGATGCAGGAAAGAGTGACTATTCCGATGAGTATTTTGTACTGTTGCCATTGATTCCGGTCATGAGCTCCTTTCTGCCAGCTGATATAGATTTAAAATTTGCACGGATCTCATCAGAGTATCGAGCTAACTTCCGGTCATGTATTTGTTGATGAAAACCTTGTGAATAATCAATATCAAGTTCTTCGCTAGGGTGGGACACTGTCTCATCAGATGCCCGAAAAAACCACAGTAAAAACAGAGTTTCGGCAGTTTTTCGTATCTGAGTTGAGCATCAATGATTTTTTTTTGATGGGAGAGTTACCTTAACGGACTTAGGAAGAGACTTGGTGATATCTATTTCACTTTCACCCGTGCATATTTTACCCATTTATCAGATTCACCTTTTGGAAAAGGATAAGGAGTGCTAAACTGAGACGCTATGAGTTTTACAGTTCGTTCATTTAAAATATTTATAGGAAGGCCATGAATTTGAACTGTAAAATCGGCATATTGGAACATATATTCCGAAGGTAATTTATCAGGCACACATACTTCCATGAGAATGTCTGAATGACGGGACAGCAGCGAAAAGAAGAGCATCAGAGCTCTGACTTGAAACTTGTGCCAAAACCACTCCTGTTTTTGCTTCAACACCGATCATACAAAAAAAATAAAAAAAACTCCATCAGCCGTGATACCACCATGTAAAGAATCCAGCCTCCTAGAAACTCCGGCGTCCAAGGACGGGACAGCAGCGCTGTTCTATCCCCTTGGGTCTGAGGATTCGTGGAGTGTGCTGATTGACTCCCTCCGGCGACTAAGGACGGGTCAGTTTCGATCTTTCCCCTTAGGTCCGAGGGTACTTGGTCAGTGGGATTCATGGTGGTAAACTTACACTAGATTCTTTCTGAGTGTTCTTTATGTAATAAGATTCAGGGATGACTACGTATTATGCTCAAGTGGGGGATAAGAATTTTGAAGTTTGTATGTTCTGGAAAGAGATTAAACCCAAAGTCACAATTATTGAGAGATCAAATGGATATACTAATTCTTGCATTCTTCCGTTCGAGGGAGCATTATGGCTTCTCAATACAATTATCGAAGCAAATTCTACAGGGCAGACCAGGAACAACCCGTATCAATGGAGACTGCCTCTAGGTAATGGATCAGCTATATTAGTGATTCAAAGAAGTAATAGCAGGGGAAAATTTATGGATGTTGATTGGTTTACCGGTAATAGTCGTGAGAAGGTACATCACCTGGTGATTCCGGAAGGATATAGACAGGAAGGATGGAGGAACTTTATAGGATTGATGCAAATGGTTTTCAACAAACATGAGGTATTTCACAAAGGGAGCGGCGATAAACAAGATGGAATCGTTAAAGCTTAATGACGGATGGCCGATGATGCAAGCATAGGGATCTTTCTGGGGCAAATATCAGAATCAAAGGTGTAGTTGGGAGTTGCTCATATGTTACAGCTGCAAAAACAGAAGGTCCAAAAATCTCTTACGGGGGGAGAGAGAGAAATTTTGATCATTGGGATGAAGTTATCATTTGCACCGTGGTGCCAAAACTGTAGAGTGGAGGATGGTGGAAGATCGTATCAAAGCGACTTTCCATATTCAAGAACAACTAAAGATCTCCACCTTCTCCGAGAATATGGGGGTATTGTTCATTAAATCTGTCACACCACGACTTGTTGATCAACCAAAAATCCATTACTTTCTTAAGTGGTGAAATTAAGTTCTCTAGATGGTGGCCATCAAGCAAATGCTATCACCATTCCATTAAAGGTAATGAGGTATGGATTTCTCTGGTTGGGATTCCTTTTCACTTATGGTCAAAAGAAACAGTTGAAGTAATTCTTAATAAATATGTCTCAATCATTGAGATTGACTTTAATGAGCTTGGAGGAATTAAGGTTCTTATCAATTGTAGAAGCAAGCATTAATGATTTGCCACACACTGTGCCATTGAATGAGGAGGGCTTGATTTTCACGGTGGGAATTGTAGTTCTTGATTTGCAGCCGGTATACCACTCGGTATTGGGGAACACAAGGGTAAGGAAGTTATTGATATAAAACTCATTGTAAGTAGTGATGGAGCAGTGCACATCGGAAGAGAGTGGAAGAGGACAGAATGGGTTAGGCGTGCATCAAGGTTGTCTGACTAGACATATTTCCCAAGAGGAACATGGCCATGTGCTTCGCGTGGAACTACGAAATCGACAGTGGGGTAACCTAAACAAAAGGAATCGCTCGAATCGGTACTATGAAAAGAAAAAGAAAGGAGAAAGAGAAATAAATTGAGAAAGAGAAACCAGACACGGGAAACCAAGAAGAATATAGAAGAGGGGGAGGTGGGTAGCACAGCTGACAAACAATTGAGAAAAGATGAGGATGTCGCCGAGGTAACAAATGCATCCAAGGGCTCAAAACAATGGGTCATTATAGTCGACGGTAGAACAACAATGACAGACAACCTCCAACATCAGACGATACAACTTAAAGAAAAGGGCCCTCTGGTAAGCGAACAAATAGACCAGCATGGAACGACGCAAATCATTTCGGTAAAAAGCAGTTGGAGAGAGGTGGGTCCGTTCACTTCGATAAAGCTCATCTACCAAAATCTGGTTTTGATTCGTACAATGTGGGGAACTCTCCTTTCGATAACATTTCGGTATTAGAGGGGAGGTATTCAAGGATTGCAATGAACAGATGTTGGTTATAGCTAGGTAGAAACTCAAGAACAATTTCATGAACCACTAGACGTTACTCCTCTTGATCGATTAACCCTATATTCTCAAATGACGATGATACATGGGCATCACTGCGGAAGAGGAAGAAGAGAATGAGGTTTTTCTTGAATTAGAAGGTGCGAAGACGAACAAATTCCAATAGGGGGAACATTAACACAACAATTGCAGCTTATAGAAAGAGACGCACAGTTCAAGAAAGAAAAAGAAGCACTATGTATGGCTTTTAAGGTCGTAGGAGGACTGATGGGGTTACCTGTCAAGGGGAAAGAAGAGGCAATTCATGATAGTGTTATGAGAGTCCTAAAAGAAGCTTTTCTCAAGAGAAATTCTACAGGTGCGGCGACAAAAGTGACGAGTAAGCGGGGAGAGGGAGGAATATCGGATGAGTCTTTAAAGAGAATGGATTACTTTTACGGAGTGCAACGAAGATGATTAGGTGAGAGTAAAAGAAGAAGAAGAAGATGATTGTGCTCAAGACGATGCTGGGGTGATGGCAGAAATTTGTTTGCTCTCGGCTAGGGAGAAAAATAAGAACATCCCGACTTGCTAAATTTTATGGCTCCATCGGGATCAAAGGGAAGGCCAGGAAGGAAGCAGAAACTAGGAAGATTCTAAATGGCGAACAACATTATCTCTTAGAATTTAAAGAGGGTTTAGGGGATGTAAACAAGAGAATTATAGTGGTGTTTCTCCACAAAATGGAATCCGAACATTGTTTCTTTTGAAAGAAAAAACTAGATGATTTAGCGAGCAGTTAAGAAATGACATCTGGGTAATGACTAGAAGTGTAAAGTACAAGCTGACAGTTAATTAGGCACTAGAGGTGGGATAAGTATCATGTGGGATGGGGATAAATTTGAATTGCTTGATCAGTTATGGTATCTTCTCTCTCTCACATGTTTAGGTAATACGGCAAACAATTTGGTCTTCTTTGTGTCTTGATTTATATCAAATGATCGAAAAGAAAGTGATACGTGGAGGAGTTAGGAGAAGTGTTGGGGATATGGGACATTCGAGGTTGCCTTGGAGGTGATTGGAATGTAATATTAACTCTTGAAGACAAAAACAAACACGAGGAGCAGTCCTCGACGTGAGGAATTTCAACAAGTTTATGTCGGATTTAATCGATTGATCGCCATTATGTGTGTAGCGAAGTACACTGGTCCAGTACAGATCATCTGCACCCGCTCCTAATTGTGGTTGTCACGTTCCAATCGGACAGTTGCTGGGTACTACAAATAGCAAAGCTGGCGAGTGTGGATCTACTATTCTTGAAACAAGGAATCGGAGGTCTGGCAGAAGCAAAATAAGGACGAGGTGATGTGGCTGGAGAGTCGGAACTACCAAATTTAATGAAGGAGTGGTGGGATAATCTCAACTTCACAGAAACCCGGGTTTCATATTTAGCAAAAAGTCGATGGCTATCAAAGAATATTTAAAAATTTGGAATAAAGAATCTTTTGGGAGGGTTGATCATATAATGCAAGAGCTGCTAATCAATATCAGGAACATGGACGTAAAGGAGGCAGGTGGGACGGCAACGGAAGAAGATAGGATCTTGAGAGTGAACTTGAAGTCGGATTACAGTAAATGGGCGTTACTTGAAGACAAAAGAAAGAAGCAAAAAGCAAAAGATCACTGGCTACAGGAAGGTGACAAAAACACAAGGTATTTCCATAGTTTTGCAAATGGAAGAAGGAGGCGCAATAACATTGGGTGTTTGAGAGTAGATGGCGAGCTTACGAAGACAAGACAAGCATAGCGCGGCATTTGAAACATTTCTTTGAGGAGCTGTATACGGAAGAAGATTCAAATAGGCTAGTTTATGGAGGAGGCTGAGTTACTACCACTGGGAGAGGTTGTAAATCTACAAAGACACGATGCGAAGAAATCCTATGCTATCAAAGAAATGGTAGGGAATGGGCAGGTGGGATGGTTCAGTGGAGTTTGCTGCTCATAGGACATCAATAAGGGTGGATTTGCCGAGTTTAATGGAAAATTTTAAGGAGAGGAGCTTACGTGATTTGGAGAGCAAATAACACTTTTATTTCTACAGTTTCCAAAAACATCATCTTAAGTGTTCATTTAAATGACTAGCTTGATAAACATTATCTGAAGATAGTATTCTTTCTCTGACACGGTTAAACTAACTCTAGCTTATCTCGGAAACACAGCGACTTTTGTGGCGAAAATGATTTTATTATTATCCCATATGAATGAGTGTATTGATTGAGAAACCGAAGGATCTGGGTGGGTTGTTCAAGTTAGATGTCGAAAAGAAGAGGCGTATGATAAAATCGGTGGGATTTCTTAGACAAGGTGATGCAAAGAATGGGCTTTGGGATTAAGTGGAGAAAGATGGATTCGTGCGTGCGTGTGACTCGCATTACTATCTTATTGAAGCAGGGAGCCCGGAGTGAAAAATTTAAATACTAGAGGGTTGCGCAAAGCGACCGCTTTGTCTCCGTTCTTCACTATGGTTATGGAGCTTTAAATGCGAGAATGATATTCAAGTAGAGGAAAAATGGGTTTGTATGACGGTTTCGGGTTCATCATATGCTGGAACTCAAGTCTCACACTTATTGTTTGCGGATGATACTCTTTTTTCTCGTGGGATGCTCAGCGGATCCACTACATTAGTGCTTCTCTCATTTGCTTCACTGACCTCAGGCACCCAGGCATCAACATTCTAAAGTGCTTGAGTGAGGATGGGACAAACTCATTCTCAAACGGAGATAGTCACAGTCACAGGGTGTGCGTGAAATTTCCCCTTTCGTATTTGGGAATGCTGACTGGGGCACCGTATAGAAGCAAAGGCATATGGGATCGTGTCGTTGAATTCGCGGAGGCAAGACTGCAAGGGTGGACGGGAAGGACCCTGACATATGGGGGAAGATTAGTTCTCATCCAACACGTTCTTAGTGCTATTGCAATATACATGATGTCGATTTACTCAATGCCAAAATCTGTGGTGAAGCGGCTAAATGGCATTATGAGAACCTTCCTTTGGAGGGGAACTTACGAAGCTAAAAAATACCCACTGGTGGCATGGGAGAAGGTGTGCACGGACAAGGCGATTGGAGGACTGGGCATTAGAGACTTAGTTACCTTTAATGATTCACTACTTTGTAAGTGGTTATGGAGGTACACCGTGGAGGAAGAAGCATTGTGGAGAAGACTTGTAAAAGAGAAATATGGTGAAGATGGTTTGGGGTGGGACACCAAAATTCCAAAAAATCCATATGGAAACAAAGCATTTGGAGGGGGTAGCCAACAGACTACCAAAGTTCAAAGCAGGATCAGCTACAAAGTGGGCAATGGACATAGAACTCGTTTCAGCGGGACCATTGGTCGGGAATGCGACATTACAAGAGTCTTTTCCGAACCTATTCAGGGTGTCCAGGAAAAAACATCATACGGTGAGTCAGTTCTACACTTTAGATAGAAATGGTCAGGTTAATTGGAACCTGGACCTGAGGAGGAGATTGACGGATAATGAGATTCGGGAAGCGGCAGCCCTGACGAATCAGCTACAAACCTTCAATGCGGCTACTGAGGCAGACACAAGGGCTTGGAAATGGACGAAAGACGGTGTTTTCTCGGTGAGTTCTTGCTATTCGGCACTGAATAAACAGGATACTTCTACACATTTCCCCATTAATGTTGTTTGGAATAGCAAGGTACCGTCAAAAGTGAACTTTTTCACATGGTCGGTACATCACAATTCCATTCTAACTCGGACAATCTGTCTAAAAGAGGAAAAATCATAGTCAACCGATGTTCAATGTGTAGTGTTGGGTGGGAATCCATAAATCATTTGTTCATCCACTGCAACTTGGCGACAGAAATATGGTCTTCTTTGTTTCAGAGCTTTGGCATTAGTTGGGTGCAGTGCGAAGATATTAAGGATCTCTTCAGGGGTTTTGACAGAAAACTGTTCTCTGAGAATGGAAATTTCTTATGGAATTTTCTGCCGTATGCTGTGTGTTGGAGTCTATGGAAAGAGCGCAATCATCGAACGTTCGATGACAACCACAGACACAATGATGTGAGTGGGATAATCTTAGATGTGAAGGCGAACCTTCTGTACTGGTCTCATGCTTCTCGTAGCTTAAGGAATGTTAGATTCGAAGAACTAGTCTTCAAATGGAAAGAAGTAATCGTGGCATAGTTCCGGTTTCTTATTTATGAACTGCTACCAAAAACAAGTTCATCTGTTGTAATTCTTTCATTCTTTCTACCTATATAATATATCGTTTTGTTGATCAAAAA
>JAJJWX010004208.1:0-116321 GCA_023529315.1 Papaver bracteatum | reverse complement strand
GTATCATGTTCTTGATCATATAACCACTGATCATGAGTAAGCAATCTTGCCTTTAGCTCACCAAAATTATAAGGAGTATCTCTATTTTGTGCTGAGATGACAAAATTATCATATTCCCTTCCTAAACCATTTAGCACATGCATTATTAAATCAGAATCACTAACTTTCTCTCCTATAGCAGCCAAGGAATCTGCAATATTCTCAATCTTCTGAAGATAGACTAAGACACTCAAAATTTCCCTTCCTCATTCCAAACATTTGTGATCTTAGCATAGTATTTCTTGCTTTATATTGAGTTTTAAAACTAGTTTCTATAAAATCCCAAATTTTTGTTCCTGTAGTAAGACCAAGAACATCTCCAGAGATAGTTGAAGTGAAGGTGGCTTTTAAACAACTAATCACAATCCTATCCATTTTCCTCCAATATATCCATCTTGGGTTTAAACAAAACACGCCATTAAGCATAATTATTTCTTCTGGTTCTTGGATTTCACCGTTAACTTGCCCATACAAGTCAGTTGTAATCAAAACAGACTCAAATTGATCACGCCATAGAATAAAATTTGTATTGTCCAATTTCTATGAAACAAAATTGGAGATGTTTGTGAAAGGGAGAGTAAAGGTAGATGAATTACCATTAGAAGGTTGAATCACATCCGAAGACATTGTTGTTGGAGAAGGAGTTTCTTCAATATGTTGATTAATACTTTTCTTTTGTGAACCATAAAATTGTATAGAAACTAAAACACCAGTATCAAGATTCAGATGATCTTGATGAAAAATTTATTGAAAAAGATTGTTTCTGATGTAAAAGTAATGGTAACCTAGATCGATTTGATTAACACAACTATGAAAAGTTATTATAAAGATTATTGAGTTGAGGGTTTGAATTATGGATCTTTACCTTTCTATTACCATGAGAATTATCAGATTAAAGAAAAGTAAAGAAAAATCGGAAGAATTGTGTATTGATGTTGAAAGAAAAGTTACAGGGCAAATTGTTTTTAGACAAACTAATTTATGACCAATCACTGATTAGTATTTATACCCAATCAATGACTGCCAAATAGTAACACAATTTTTTTTGACTTTCAAGTCATACCGACTTGACCAAGACTCCTTTGACTTAAACTAAAATACATTCTTAATAGTAAAACTAGCAAAATTTAGAACAATTAGCTTTTACGCAACTATATAATCAAAAACAAGTAACAAAATTGAGTACAATTATCTATTAACAACCCTAAAATAATTTATTAAAATACCATGTGTAATTGTCATTCAGAGTTTAGAGTCTAAGAAGGCTAGATGTTGATGATTGTTCGGGGACCTAACTATATATCATTTAAATGAAAATATTAAAACATGGCTATGTTTTGAACTTCATACAATATGCAAAAGTGTTTTTGGAAAACTCAATTTCACCAGAATCTTGCATTTCCTGTGCAACCGTACGTGCTCATAAATGTTTTCAGTGATAATGAAATTAGAAGTAATTTCTTTGCTAACATCTCTGTCCTTTTCCAGAGTTTTGCAAGTTAGTCTGATATCTGTAGTAGAGCCCCTTCTTCAAAGTTTCTAAATCACGAATCTTGACACGACTTGGTTTTGATTTTTAGGTAAGAATTGCATGTAGAATTGTGAATTGCATATTCATAATCAACTCTAAAATGGAGCAAATATTACATGTGCCAGTCGTTGATCTTAGAATAATTTTTGATCAGTATATACACAATGACACAATGTATGTGATGTTAGTCAACCATACAGGCGCGGTTTAATGGTTTGATTCGCATGTGCTAGCCGAATCGAACTTAGAATTTGCTAGGTGACTTGATTTGTACCTCGTCCGCTCTGTAATAAAAAGCAAATTAAGTATCTCGACATGATTAGTTTGGAGTCCACCGGAATATAAAACAAACTAAGTACCTCGTCCGCACTTTAATCTATCACTCAATGTTAGTTTATCGTATTTGGAAACTGGAAATTGCTTAAATATTAGGTAAAGTAAAACTCAACAATACTATCCAACACATAATCCGTCTTATATGCCGCACCATAATTTTCGGGTCGATCGCTTTCCCAAAAAAGCGAGAGAGTACATCAACTAATATTTTTTGAACAATTTATTTAAATGAATTTTAAAACAAATTGGCATTAATTTACAATTTTTTCTCAGTTCTCTTCACTATCAATGTTAATAATGCACCCAATGCTTCATAAAATTAAAGTTGAAGAAAAAGGGATGACTTTTTTTTTAAATTTTTTTTTGGCAAAGATGAAATAAATAAGAAAGGGTGCCAAGATAACACCTTCAAAAGATACAAGAAGATATTAGCGAAGCGCTTAGACAGCTTACAACAAACCTACTTTCCAAACAAGCTAGCCCAATCAAAAACAAAGCAATAGTTATATAGGTGGACAACTAGGTGACCGATGATCCCACATGGCACCCGATGTGGCAAACTGGGGTGATAACTCCTCGGAACCACTTCATCAAAACTCCCTCGAATCAGCTAACTATGGCTGAACCTTCCTACAATATATTTATTGGCCTAGTTTGTTTTGAGTCTTATTCTTAATAAAATTAAGAAGCCATATCAGAAGACACAACATAATTTCAAATTCCAGTTCAGTCGAAGATACCCATTACTTGTTTTGAGTTTTATATTGTCCTTCACATTGCTAACAATTTGGCCAAAGAGTAACTTCCCATACCTTCTCTTCCTTTCCTTTTACTATGAATCCTTCCGGCTGCTTCATGTAAATTTCTTCATCAAGGTCACCATGAAGAAAAGATGTCTTTACATCCAACTGTTCAAGGTAGAGATTTTCAAAAGCCACTAGGCTTAACACTACTCAGACAGTAGTCATCTTCACAACTAGAGAAAATATCTCGTTGTAATCAACACCAAGTTTCTGCTGGAAACCTTTCGCAACCAACTTTTCTTTGTAGCGAATTTCACAATTTTATTCAGATTTCATCCGATAAACCCACTTGTATTTTAGTTTTTCTAGCACCCATGTTCCATTATCCTCAATTGAATTCATCTTATCTTCCATTGAAATTTTCCACTTGCTTGAGTCATCAACCTCTAATGCTTATTTAATATCTTCAGTTTCACCCCCATCCATAAGTAATAGATAATTCAAAGCATACCTTGTATTTGGTTTAGGAGTTCTTAATGATCTTCATACTTCTTGGAAATATAAGAGTAACTCCATCTGCAGCAGAAGTTCCTTCACCTTGTACTTCTCTGCCATTAGCATAATCGTGCTCTTCTTGTACCACACTTTTTCCAGAAACATCATCAATATAGATATACAACTCCTTATCGAACTTGATTAACCTCACATCTTCAACTTGTGTTGTATTCCTGTCCTTGTACAGCTCATTCTCATTGAAAGTAACGTATATACTTCTAATAACTTTGTGACCCTCATAGTCCCAAAGTTTATACTCAAAAGCATAATTTCCGTAACCAAGAAATATACACTTCTTTGATTGAGAACCTATATATATTAGACCTCTCACCGGGACTATGATGAACATAACCAACACAACCAAAAACTTTCAAATAAGAAGGATTTACCTTTATTCCGGTCCAAACCTCCTCCGGTATTATCATATCTAATGGACTACTAGGTATCATATTGATTAGATAAGCAGCCGTCTCGGTTGCATATGCCCAGAAGGTTTCCAGCAAACCAGACTGCAACCTCATGCACCTTCCACGTGCATTCAACGTCCAATTCATATGTTCTACTACTCCATTATCCTGTGTCGTCCTTGGAACCGTCCTCTCCAAACGAATTCCACTTGTAGCACATAACTGTAAGAATTCTGTTTTGTCATACTCACAACCGTTGTCTGACCTTAAACACTTCAACTTCAAACCCGTCTCTTTTTCAACCAAAGGTTTTAACTTCTGCAACACTTCATACACCTCCAACTTATTTTTCAGTAAGTAAAGCCAAAACTTCCTTAAGAGATTATCAATAAATGTGACATAATAATGGAACCCGCTGTGAGATGAAACATCAATTGGTCCCCATACATCCGTATGAACCAAATCAAGTTTTGCACTTCTCAAGTCTCTTCCTCCTATGCTGAAGCTAACCCATTTTTGTTTTCCAGGAACACAATCTTCACAATAACTCATATCAAAATACTTCACCTTAGTTAGATATATCCTCCCGAACATAGAATCTTCATGTTTTTCTCACTCATGTTTTCACTACTACTAGCCAAGGCTAAAGTAGATCCATATGAAGTATGGTATAGAGCATTGACTCTAAGTCCTCTAGATAATACCATAGATCCTTTCTTCACTTTCCAATTGTGTTTCGATAACACAACTTCACACTCATCATCACAAACTTGGCTCACAAACACCAAGTTTTTCTTCAAATTTAGAACGTATCATACATCCTTCAATATCCAAGTCGAACCATTGACTTTCAAGATCACATCACCCAAACCAATGATGTCCCATGCTTCACCGTCACCTAAGAATACTTTTCCACGGTATCCTTCTTTATAATAGATCATAATACTCTTATCACCCGTCGAATCCAGGACTCCTCTTACTTGTCCTCAGAGAGTAATAGAAAACCTTCCATAATCACCTTCTTGTTATCCACAAGGACCTTCACCGGTTCCGCAGCTGCAACTACGTTGACCTCTTCTTGATTACCTTTGTTTCCACCATTATTAGCACCTTTGTTTTTCGGACAATCGTGCTTGTAGTGTCGTACTTTCTTACACGCTTAACACTCAACAACACCTCTAGGTCGGAATTGAGATCTCCATCTAGACTTCCATCTAGATTTGTTGTTATTTCTCCTATTTGAACTCCTTCTTCTATCTTCTCCATGCATACTTAAGGCCGAGCTTCAAGTACTACAACCATAACCTTGTTTTATTCTTCTCTCCTCTTCAGCAATTAACCTTTGTTTCACATCATCAAGATTCAACTTCTCGCTCCCTGCGGAATTTCTAAAGGTTAACCTTATAGTCTCCCAATTCTTTGGTAATTACGAAAAAAATCGTAAAGCTTGAACTTCATCGTCAAAAGTAATATTAACTTTTGAAAGATGAGAAATATTCGATTTAAACTTCCCAAGATGTGCTGAAATCGCTTCTCCTTCTTGCATCTTCAGATTGAATAGTTGCTCACACAACATAATCTTCATCGAGGATGATCACTACACCAAATCAAACATTTTGTTACACAAATATGTGTCACTTGTTATTTAATGTCACACATATAAGTGTAATAAATATGGTGTTATTCTTTTGTTACACATTAGCGGTCACACTTATTAGTGTGACTTTAATTAATTTAAATCTCACTAAAAAGTGTGTCAAATCTCTTACATATATTAGTGTAACAAATCTGGTAGTGATAAGGAAATATGAATATTTTCACCCACCCTGGTTTGGATACGTACACCGTCTCTCCACAACCCACCATATTGTTAGATTTTTTCCGAAACGCACAAAAAAAAAACTCAAAAAATAGTACCCAATAAATTTTATTAAAATTAAATTAATAAAAAAATTTGTTTCAACGTTAATGTCGGGAGGCACTTATTGTGCAATTCACTTTTACATCTTTGAAATAAGATAAATTTCAGAAAATTAAATAAGAAACCCAACTAAAGAATCTAGACATGGATGATTCCAAAAGTGGATGATATGCACGAATGATGCTCATCGTCATTAGAGTCAGAATCTGATCAAAGTTGTAATCTTTAGTTAAAAGATCTGCATAAACAACAACGGCAAAAGTAAAATAAAAAAGTTAGAATCGATTTCCTTTTCGGGATGAAAGGATGTAGCCAAGGGAAAAAAAGGCAAATTTTCAGACAATGACCTCAAGGGTAGTATATATATGCCACTTAACTAAAAATCAAGGTTAACAACCAGTAATAAAAAACCACATAATCTGTAACCACTTTTACCCACTATGTGTGTATTAAAAACAGAGAAGAAGCGGGCAACATGAGCTTTGTTCCATACTGCACTTCAAAACTGTATGGCACACTAAAATACGAGATTTATCACATACTATAACTTTAAATGAGCATCACATGTAAGATATAGAGAGCGCACTAACCATTACATTATATAGCTGAACATTTGAGTTTTATCTCCAACCTTATCAATCATTTGTTGTCATGTAATCCTCCATACATAAAGAGGATATCTTCTTATCAAGATAGAAATTACCTTTTCTTGATTTATTCATCCAATCATTTATCTCTAAACTTAATTTGCTGGTTGGTTTTGTGTGTTCATATGGTTAGTAACTATTTTTCTACAATGACACTTCACTCATACAAGTATTCATTTCTTTGCCTGGTTTTTCATTCCTTACCAAAATTCTAAAAACTACCACCAAACATCTCTACAAAACACCCCCATCATCAACTTCCCCATAATATGCCTAAGGATTGGCATCTCGCTATGGAAGTTTGTTTTCATTTTCTCTCCTCTTTTTTTACTAGTGTCAATGAACTCAACAAATAAAGGTTAGCTAGTCTAAATCTTCGCAGTAAGTCTTTCTACGGTTTACCATGTACTCTCGTACTATGAAACAGTAACAACCAAGTAATCAAATCAAAATATCAAACTGTGGAATAAAAAAAAGATCCTTCTATATCGATACCTAAAATTTAAGGAAGAGAGTTCAAAAAAGGGGGTTACCTCTTTTTTCTTATCATGCTTCCTCTTCATGATATTAATGTATCGGCATAAAAATCTAGAATCTTTCTCTTATCCTCATAGTGTTTCAAAAAATGGCAGAAATGGGGTTTCCCCAACTAATGACCATCTTTTACCAAATTAGAGATAAACATATTAGAGCTACAGAAATCCACAAGAATCTATAAAAAAAACTGGAGCTACAAGAATCTATAAAAAAAACCCAACTTTTCTTAAGAATTTGTAAGCAACCAAATTGTTTACGTAACAACAAACCACAATAATGAATCAAACCCATAGTTTTTGCATAACAATAAGATCACAGAGACTTGTGCACAAACAAGTCAACAATTTGACTATGTATTATATAAAACATCACCAAAAAGAGAAAGAAGGTATGTTAACATAGGAATCGTAATATTATCTCTTACTGACCTGATGTGATTTCAGATTAATCCTTCAAATCGTCCCAAACTTTTTCTTTTACAAACTATTTTAACCTTGAAATTGAAATTAGGGCAAACAACAATTATAAAGGCAGAAGAATAGTAGGATGTCAATTGTATGATTTGGGCAGAAGATGAATTATAATCAGATTAACAATCTCAACCTACAGAAAACACTAACCATAATTTTTATCTGTAATTAAACAAAATCCCAATCGTGTTGATAACTTATCTGACAAATTAGGGAAGAATAATAGTAATGGAATCTCTTTATTTGATGAAGAACCTATGAACGGTGCAAATCTTCTAGAAGAACATGGCGTAAAGCTTCACGGATCTGTAGATGTAGAACGAAGATTAGAAAGAAAAGAAGTGAAATCTATTGAAGAAACACAGCGAGAACATGATATCAGTTATTTACTTTTTGGTTTAGGTTTTAGTTTTTATCTGTGTGGTTTAGGTTAATAACCGAGTAAGAAATGTGGTTACTTTGTGTGGAGAGAGAGGGAAAATCTAATTTATTTGGCTAAAAACTATTTTAATATTTTTATAATATATTTTTTTAATAATTTTATTGGGATGGGTAATTAGTCACACTATTTGGTGTGACAAGATTAATAAGAAATAAATTATAATTAGATAAAGATTTATTGTTACACTTTTTAAGGATGTCACACATATTTGTGTAACAATTTTCCTCACAAAAATTAGTGTAACAATTCAGTGTTACAAATTACTCAATTTGGTGTAGTGGATGACTTTTGATATAACTTTTCAAGTTTATCCAGAAGATCCTTTGTACTAGAAACCTCTTGTATGTTATTGTAAACTTCCTCCATTAAAAATCTATGGATCCCGTCTACACTTCCGGTCAAGAGTTTACCATTCATCGTCTTTGAGTGCTCCATTTTTGCAACTCTTCCTAATGGAACAATAAGGTCTTTCTCGTATAGGTAATCTTTCATCTGAGACTTCCAAAACATAATGTTTTTCCCATTAAAAACTTTAACCCTAGCTATCGTACTTTAGTTATTATCACCCACAACTCCCACTCCAATCGTACTACGATAAACCCTTAAGCTCTAACCTGAGTTCTGATACCAGTTGTCAGGATATTTAATGAATCACTGATAGCCACGAAATAACATGATCTTGAGATATTATGGTGAATAATAAGTAAACCAAGCACAAGCAACATTAATAATACGAGAAAGATAAATCAACTCACAAGACACAAGATTTATAGTGGTTCGACCAATACATACAACATGTATATATTGTCTACATCCACTTTGAGTCGCACTAACTCAAATCCACTATGAGGAAAACGATTACAACATCGTCTGAATCCGCAAACCATTTGTTATACTGCAATAATTACTCGAGACGATAACATTGTTTCTTGTTCCTCACCAATATGCTTTCACAACGAAACCCTAGATTTTTATCCTAAAAGCTATACAAGAAAGAACTCTCTTTTAACTCTAAAATTGTATTCACTCACAATTTTCTTCGCACAAATTCTACAAGGACAAATTACCAATTTATATAGGTTCAAACTTGGCCACCAAGAATTCTAACCGGTTGTTGATGGTGGGTTTTATCTTAGGGTTAAAATAATAAAAAACTAAACCCTAGCAGACAGTAATGTCACAAAATTTAAAGAAACAAGCATTTACTAGGCACATTTACTGAAATCTTTAATGTGTCTCTAAAATAATTACCCGAGTATATTTTTCAAATTAGGGTTATGATGAGCCAAACCCTAATTCCCACGTGTGCCAATGGCAAATCATGCCAGCTACACCGACCGCGCCAAGGCATGCCAACCATGCTAGCCGCACCTCTGTGCCAATGGAAAATCATTTCATCCACACCAACCATGCCAAGGCATGCAAACCATGCTAGCTGCACCTCTGTGCCAATGAAAAATTGGGCCAAAATCTAGGGCATGCCAACCATGCTAGCCACACCTCAGAATGGAAAATCATGCCGGCCACACCAGGCGCGTCAAGGCATGCCAACCATGCTAGCCACACCTGCGTGCTAATGGAAAATCATGCCAGCCACACCGACCGCGCCAAGGCATACCAACATGCTATGCCAATGGCAAATCATGCCACACCTGACCGCGCCAAGGCATGCCAACCATGCTAGCCACACCTGGCCAAAAAATCATGCCAGCCACACCACCGCGGCATGCCAACCATGCTAGACATGACAAAATCATGCTAGCCGCACCATGCCAAACATGTGCCAATGGAAAATCATGCCAGCCACACCGACCGCGCCAAGGCATGCAAACCATGCTAGCCACACCTCTGTGTTAATGTAAAATCATGCCAGCCATACCGACCGCTCCAAGGCATGCAAACCATGCTAGCCGCACCTCTATGCCAATGGAAAATCATTCCAGCCACACCGACCACGCCAAGGCATGCCAACCATGATATCCGCACATATATGCCAATGGCAAATCATGCCATCCAAATAGACCGCACCAAGGCATGCCAACCATGCTAGATGCACCTCTGTGCAAATGGTAAATCATGCCAGCCACACCGACCGCGCCAAGGCATGCCAACCATGCTAGCTGCACCTCTGTACCAATGGAAAATCATGCCATCCACACCGACCGCGTCAAGGCATGCTAGACGCACCTCTGTGCCAATGGAAAATCATGCCAGCCACACCAACCGTTCCAAGGCATGCCAACCATGCTAGCTGCACCTCTGTGCCAATGGACAATCATGCCATCCACAACGACCGCGCCATGCCAACCACGTCTCGCCATGGCCCCTCATGCCGAGCCACCATGCTGGCCTTCCCCATGCGGCTACCAAAGTGAAGGCGTGCAATAATCAACGGTTTCCCTTCAATCCCAGGAGAAAATCCTGGCCTTCTAAGGTCCCCTCATGACCTTTAGCCAAAAACCCTAGCTTGGACATGCACTTAGCGAAAGCTAGCCACGCCGTCCACGCCAACATGCTGGCCTTCCCCATGCGGCTACCAAAGTGAAGGTGTGCAATAATCAACGGTTTCCCTTCAATCCCAGGAGCAAATCCTGGCCGTCTAAGGTCCCCTCACGCCCTTTGGCCCAAAACCCTAGCTTGGTCACGCGCCTAGCCCAAGCTAGTCACGTCATGTGCCCATGGCTACCCCTTGGCCCCACATGCCAAGCCAAATCCGCACCTAGCCCAAGCTAGTCATGCCATGCGCCCATGGCTATCCCTTGGCCCCACTTTCCAAGACAAACCGAACCTACCCAAGCTAGCCGCGTCATGCCAAACACACTTTTCCTTGGCCCTAGCCATGCTAGTCACGTCATGCCAATCTAAGAAACCTCTCCTTGGCCCTAGCCATGCCATACGCCCATGGAAAACCCTTTTCCCCACATGCCAAGCCAAACCAAACCTAGCCAATCTATATGCGCCATGAAAAACACACTTTGCCTTGGCCCTAGCCATGCTAGTCACGTCATGCCAAGCCAAGCTCCCTCGCCTTGGCCCTAGCCATTCCATACTCCCATGGCAATGGACCCTCATGCCAAGTCTAAACACACCCAAGCCGTGCCACCCTGTTGGACCTCACTAAGCGTCTACCAAAACGAAGGCGTGCAACGATCAACGGTTACCCCTCCTCTCAAGATGCAACATCTCGATTGTCGAAGGTCACCAGGCTAGCAAGTTCCCCGAGATCGACTTGACAAGCCACAATAACGTGTTACATGTTTTCCCAAAACATTCGAGACATCAACACAAACTTGGGGATTCGCTTTGGGTATTGGTTTGGTGGTCTACAGCGTGCGGCGTACACTACGCCCTTCATAAGGAAGTGTCCTAAGGGTGAGGCGCCTAGTAAATACTGGAGTTATGTGGTAAACGTTCATGGGACATAAATCCGTGAGTTAACAACCTTATGGAACATAAATTCCATAATGTTAACAGTTTCATGAAACCCAGTTTCATGCGTTAACCACTTTATGGAACATCAAGTCCATGCATACGGTTACCACCTCCTCCCATTTACTTCCCCACTCCTTAATGAGACCAGGGTACATTTCTACCTCGATTTGTATAAATAGGACTTACCTATTTCCCTTTGAACAGAAGTTTATTCGGACAAGAAAATACTCAGAAATAATTACATAGATCTCCTACCTTTTCTGATAACAAGTTGTGGTAACCCAACTACTCTTCCAGAATCAACTATTCTGGTCTCACCACCTTCCTTGCTTCCCTCCACAAAACCAACCATTTTCCTCCTCTTTGTGACCAAAGCAAGTCTGGAACGGCCATTTCTTGGTTTAGGTCGGACTTGTACAGATTGATCTCTCGAATCTAAAGTACTCCCTTGTAGTATATTGTTTAGGGTTTAAACAGTTTCCCACTCGCAGCCTCACCCGGTTATTTATAGAAGATGCAGCCTCACCCGCAGCGCAACGAGTGTCTAGGAACCTCCGTAGTAAGTTGTTTCCTTTAATTATGAAACTAGATATGCTCCGGAGGTACGTAGGCGTGATGGATTCTCTGGCAAGGAAACATTTCGATACTAATTGGGATAATAGGGAGGAAGTTGTTGTGTATCCTATAATCCAGATTTACAATTTCTCATCAGCATGTTTGTTGTTCTTAAGCATCAATGATGAAACTCGTGTTGATGATTTACTCAAGCTCTTTAATGTGGTCAGCGATGGAATCTTAACTATACCCATTAATTTACCTGGGACACCATTAAATCGGGGCATCAAAGCTTCTAAAATTATCCGAAAGGAATTTGCAAAAATAATTAAGCAAAGAATGGATGAGATGCATCTTTTTAATGAGGATGAGCTGATGAATGAATTATCACCCTCGTCTTCAGTTCCACCAGCACAAGATTTGCTGTCCCAGATGATTCTATTTTGCAAAGAAAATGATGATACTGAACATGTCGAAGGCATCTGTGCGGATATTGAGAACAACAATAAGAAAACAAAGACATTTATTTATGCAAAATACCTTGCGGACTTGGTGCTTCCTATAATCATCGCTGGATATCACACCCAAAGTACTGTTATTACTGTCCTTATGTCTTGTCGAGCTTCCACATGTTCTGCATGAGGTCTTACGGGGTAAGTATTCAAATAATTATTAAAATATCATCTGAGAAACTAAAATCTCATTTGTTATTTATTTTCTCATGTGTTTATAATTCGGTCTATGAACAACAGAGCAGAACGAGATTGCAAATGCGAAAGCAACAGGGGAGTTGCTAAATTTAGATGACATACAAAAAATGAAATACTCATGGAATGTAATTTGTGAAGTATTGCGATTGGCACCACCGCTCCAGGGAGCTTTCACCGAGGCATTGGCTGACTTCACATATGCAGGATATTTTATTCCAAAAGGATGGAAGGTAACCTATATATACTTCATTTATTAGTTTGTCATCTATTTCTGTTGCAAATTAAGAATTTAGTACTTAAATTGAAACTGGTTTTCCTCTATATTTTCATACACGTACAGTTATATTGGAGTGCAATTTCAACACACAAGAATCCAGAATATTTTCCAGATCCTGAAAAGTTTGATCCGTCTAGATTCCAAGGGAATGGACCTGCTCCGTACACATTTGTAGCGTTTGGTGGAGGCCCTGGAATGTGTCCTGGAAGAGAGTATGCTCGGGTACAAATGATCATTTTCATGCATCATTTTGTGCGAAGGTACGAATGGGAGAAGCTGATTCCTGGTGATGAAAAATTAAGAGTCAGTCCGTTTCCAATGCCAGCTAAATGGCTTCCGATACAACTTCGACCCCGGACAACCTAATTACTAGTACTGATTTGATTTATCAATTAAGCTTTATCGGATCACATTCTACTGATTTGATTTTCCATCAGTTATCTTCCTTTCACTCTATTGTAAACTCGAGAAAGTGTGACATTCAAATTAAATAAGTCTGATAACTTTTGAAAAGAACGCAATCAGTTGTGTTACCACTCAAACCCATTATTATTCGTCAACAGAAGAAATTACATATTCATGCACATACTTCAATTTTAGAATGCCAATAGTGACTGGGGTAATGGGGCAGCAAAACTTTATCGAAAAAATTGTTGATGTCTTTATATTTGTCTCCAAATAACAATAAAACTAAGTTAGACATTATCGCACTATTCTTTCCGAAATTAGCAGTAAATGAGAATTATCAGATTAAAGAAAAGTAAAGAAAAATCAGAAGAATTATGTATTGATGTTCAAAGAAAATTTACATGACATATTGTTTTCAGACAGACTAATTTATGACCAATCACTGACTAGTATTTATACCCAATCAATGACTGCCAAACAATAACAGAAATTATGTTGACATACTGACTTGACCAAGACTCCTTTGACTTAAACTAAAATACATTCTTAACTGCCTCCCTCAAGTGGATACTTGCATGCTCAGTAGAGACTTGAAACCCAAAAGAAAAGAAAACTGAAAAATAGCGCCAACTTAAAGTCTTGAAACAAAGCTAAACCAAGAAAACAAAGTTGATGTAGTGTCATGTGAAAATTCTGAAAAGCTGACCAAGTAGAAGTATCACTGAAAAGCTAAACCAAAAAGCAAAGAAGTAGTGACAGGTGCATCTGTAACTGCAACATTTGAAGAACTTGAACAGGCATTGCCTGCAATAGTAGAAGAATCTCCCAGTAATTGATGTAGTAAGGAAGAGAAGATTGGTGAGCATAACCCCTTAGTAAAAATATCTGCAATCTAATTTTCTGAGGAGACATGAAATTTTTTGACAAAACCTTGAACCACCAGATCCCTGATCACATGATACTTCACTTCTATGTGTTTAGCCCTGGCATGAAACACAGGATTAGAAGCCAAACAAATTGATGAAGTATTAAAAGCTAAACCAAAAAACAAAAAAGTAGTGACAGGTGCATCTGTAACTGCAACAGTTGAAGAACTTGAACAGGCATTGCCTGCAATAGTAGAAGAATCTCCCAGTAATTGATGTAGTAAGGAAGAGAAGATTGGTGAGCATAACCCCTTAGTAAAAATATCTGCAATCTAATTTTCTGAGGAGACATGAATTTTTTTGACAAAACCTTGAACCACCAGATCCCTGATCACATGATACTTCACATCTATGTGTTTAGCCCTGACATGAAACACAGGATTAGAAGCCAAACAAATTGATGAAGTATTATCACAGAATATTTGTATTGGAAGAGTAACTGAAATATGAAATTCCTTAAAAACATTTGATAACCAATCTAACTCAGAAGCAACCATAGAAAAGCATTTGTATTCAGCTTCAGTTGAAGATCTAGACACAGTTGGTTGCTTCTTGCTAGACCAACAGATCAGAGAATTTACCATAAAGATAGCATAACCAGATGTTGATCTTATTTTATGTGGGAAGCCAGCTCCATCAGAATCAGTGTAGGCTTTAATAGAAGATATATCACCTTTTCTCAGAGTAAGACCAAGACCAATAGTTCCCTTTAGATATCTCAGAATTCTTTTATCCAACAAAAAATGAATTCCAGTGTGAACATGCATAAATTGAGACACATAGTTTACTCCAAATGCTATGTCAGGTCTAGTTAGAGTCAAATATTGAAGACTAAGAACTATTGTTCTGTATTCTGTAGGATTCTCTAACAACACACCATCATGTATTGAGGCTCTGGATTCTTTGACTACTGTAGTGTCACATGGCTTGCACTCAAGCATATTATCCTTAGAAAGAAGTTCTAGAAACTACTGGAAAAATATACATCTACAACTAGGGTTTTACAACTCTTTGTTAAATATCGTAGAAAGTCTTATGTTTTACAACTAGTTTCAAGGGAAGAGTTGTCATATATTATCAGTTCCAAAACTTAGGACCAATGGGTTGCTCTAAGAAAACAAACGACAACTCCTTAACAAAAAAGAGTTGTGACGACATTTAGCTATAACAACTCTGTTTTATAAGTGTAGTGACTTAGCCTATCACAACTCTCAGAAGTGTTGTTGAAGAACACAAAAAATATGATAATGGAAAATATGTTAGAGGGGAGATTTGAACATGAACCTACTCCATGGAAGTCCATCTCTTCAATCATCCTTACGGTTCACAAGTTGTGGTATTTTTCATTCTTTTAAATAGAAACCTATAATAACACTTATAAGTGTTGTTGATGTAAAAATATATAATGTTGGAAAAATGAGAGAAACCTATAACAACACTTATAAGTGTTGTTGAAGTAAATATATATAATGTTGGAAAAAATGAGGTTGGGGGGATTCGATCTTGAGCTCCGGGCATGGAAATCTACACCACTAACCATCTTATGCTATCACAGGTTCTGTCAAGTTTGTGGTTCTTTAATACACTAACTTTATGAAAACCCTTCATAAGTGTTGTAAAACAAAATGTAATGCTCAATTGGACTGAGCCATAAGCAACCTTGACAAGCCTTCTCTGAAAATTACTTATTTCCGATAAGGGTAGTCTGGTCATTTTCACAGTCTCCATAATGTTTATTGCACTTATTTCCATCAAGGGTAATATGGTCATTTTCACATTCTGAAATATTTACTTTAACTATTTCCGATAAGGGTAGTTCTTGTCATTTTTTACAGTCTCCATAATATTTATTGCACTTATTTCCATTAAGGGTAATATGGTCATTTTCATGTTTTATAATATTTACTTTACCTATTTCCAATAAGGGTAGTCTGGTCATTTTCGCAATCTCCATAATATTTATTGCACTTATTTCCATCTAGGGTAATATGGTTATTTTCAAAGTGTAATATTTATGTTACATATTTCTGATAAGTGTAGTCTGGTCATTATTAAAGTTTCGATAATATTTATTTCACTTATTTTCACTAAGGGTAATATGGTCATTTTCATAGTCTGTAATATTTTTTTTACTTATTTCCGATAAGGGTAGTCTAGTCATTTTCATAGTCTCCATAATATTATTGCACTTATTTCTATTAAGGGTAATATCGTCATTTTCACATTCTGTACTATTTACTTTAACTATTTCCGATAAGGGTAGTTCTTGTCATTTTTCACAGTCTCCATAATATTTATTGCACTTATTTTCATTAAGGGTAATATGGTCATTTTTATATTTTATAATATTTACTTTACCTATTTCCTATAAGGGTAGTCTGGTCATTTTCACCGTCTCCATAATATTTATTGCACCAGATCTGATAAATTTCATCTTCGGTTCACCCGAATGAGAAACTTAGGTCGAACTCTAGTAATCTTTGAACCCTTGATGTTCAAATCTGATAAATTGCATCTTCAGTTCATCCGAATGAGAAACTCAGGTCGAACTCTAGTAATCTTTGAACCTGTGATGTTCAAATCTGATAAATTTTATGTTCAATTCACCCGAATGAGAAACTCAGGCCCAACTCTAGTGATCTTTGAACTTGTGATGTTCAAATAGGATAAATTTCATTTTTAGTTCATCCAAATGAGAAACTCAGGTCCAACTCTAGTAATATTTGAACATGTGATGTTCAAATCTTATAAATTTCATCTTCAGTTCATCCGAATGAGAAACCCAGGTCGAACTCTATTAATCTTCGAACCTGTGATGTTCAAATATGATAAATTTCATATTCAGTTTATCTGAATGAGAAACTCAGGTCCAACTCTAGTAATCTTTGAACCCGGGATGTCCAAATCCGACAAATTTCATCATCAATTCATCCGAATGAGAAACCCATGTCAAACTCTAGTAATCTTCTAACCTGTGATGTTCAAATATGATAAATTTCATCTTCAGTTCATCCGAATGAGAAACCCAGGTCGAACTCTTGTAATCTTTGAACCCGTGATGTTCAAATCTAATAAATTTCATCTTCATTTCATCCGAATGAGAAACTCAGGTCCAACTCTAGTAATCTTTGAACCTGTGATGTTCAAATCTGATAAATTTCATTTACAGTTCATCCGAATGAGAAACTCCGGTCCAACTCTAGTAATCTTTGAACCTGTGATGTTCAAATCTGACAAATTTCATCTTCAGTTCATCCGAATGAGAAACTCATATCGAAATCTAATAATCTTTGAACCTGTAATGTTAAAATTTGATAAATTTCATCTTCAGTTCACCCAAATGAGAAACTCATGTCCAACTCTAGTAATCTTTGAACCCTGGATGTTCAAATATGATAAATTTCATCTTCAGTTCACCCGATTGAGAAACCAAGGTCTAACTCTAGTAATCTTCGAACCTGTGATGTTCAAATCTGATAAATTTCATCTTCAGTTCATCCGAATGAGAAACTCAGGTCCAACTCTAGTAATCTTTGAACCCGAGATGTCCAAATCCGATAAATATCATCCTCAATTCATCCGAATGAGAAACCCAGGTCAAACTCTAGTAATCTTCTAACATGTGATGTTCAAATATGATAAATTTCATCTTCAGTTCATCCGAATGAGAAACCCAGGTCGAACTCTAGTAATCTTTGAACCTGTGATGTTCAAATCTGATAAATTTCATCTTCAGTTCATCCGAATGAGAAACTCAAGTCCAACTCTAGTAATCTTCGAACCTGTGATGTTCAAATCTGATAAATTTGATTTTCAGTTTATCCGAATGAGAAACTCTGCTCCAACTCTAGTAATCTTTGAACCTGTGATGTTCAAATCTGATAAATTTCATACTCAGTTCATCTGAATGAGAAACTCAGTTCCAACTCTAGTAATCTTTGAACCCGGGATGTCCAAATCCGATAAATTTCATATTCAGTTCATACGAATGAGAAACTTAGGTCCAACTCTAGTAATCTAATATTTATTGCACCAAATGTGGCTGGATTCATCGGTCTTACCAAGTTTTCGACTTCTAGTAGTCTACTCACAGCCAGGTTTCGATCTCGGAGCCAGGTTATGCATATAATATGTCAGAATATGGTTTGTTTAATGTTTTAGAGAATATTCCGAAGAAATCTTACTTGTAAAAGGATGGATTCATCGTTCTAACTAAGTTTCTGGCTTATAGTAGTCCACTCCTCGCCATGTTTCAACCTCGGAGCCAGTTTCTTTCTCGAAGTTGACGAATTCGTGTGTGTTTAAGGTTTCGGAGAATATTCCAATGAAAACTTATTTGTAAAAGGATATATTCATCGTTCTTACGATTGAAGTCAGAACCCTCCCAGAGCTTCATAATTCATAGTTTGTTTGTCGGTATACCATATTTGAAGTTCGAATCGCCGCAGTGCTTCATATTTATCGATTTCAATGATGTATCATGCTACAATTGAAGTAAGAACCCTCCCAGAGCTTCTTGGTTCATATTTTGTATATCGTTATACCATATTTGAAGTTCGAATCAACACCAAAGTTTCATATATATCGATTTCAATGATGTATCCTGCTAAGTTTGAAGACAGAACCCTCCCAAAGCTTCTTGGTTCATAGTTTGTATGCCATTATACCACATTTGAAGTTCAAATCGACACTGAGATTCATATTTATCGATTTTGATAATATATCATGCTAGTTTGAAGTCTGAACCCTCCCGGAGCTTCTTGGTTCATAGTTTTATGCTTCTTGAGTCTACGAGTGTGAACTAAAGATACTTCATGACCTGTATAACTAGTCGAAATTACTTCGTGACCTATGTGAATAGTCGAAATTCAAACCGGAAGCACAAAGAGAATGCACAAAAGCACAAAGAAACACACCAATTATCGAATTCATTTCTTATTTTTCAGCTTCATTCTTATACATTTTTTGGATATTTTTATATCATAATGTTGACAGCAATGTCCTAAATTTATTAATATTTTTTTTGGATTCTTTTTGTGTCGAAGGTTGATAATAAAACCGAAAACATGAGTTCGTATTAGCACGAAGAGAAACACATGCTTCTGAATCTGTATGAGTATCCCAAATATAATCTCAACCGTTAAGATCGTTTCTTAATCTGTATGAGGGAATCAAATGAAACATGGCCCGTCGGATTCACTAATTCTAATTTTTTTTGAAGAATTTTTTTACTCACTTAGAAAATCTAATTCACTCAACCCATCTTTACTCTTCATCGCCATCTCCCCTCCCTCTTTTTTCACCTTCTTCACCAAATCTCTTCGATCCTTTTAGTGCTTATTCAGTTTTAAATCTCCCCAGAAAGAATATTCATCCAGAGAAAGAACTCATTCTCGATTCCATCGTGAGTAGAAATTTCCGCGGGAAGCTTCCTCCGGATGAGATATTAGGTTTTAAAATACCCCCAAATCTTGAGAAGATCAAAGAAGAAAATTGATTCTAGTTGATATTATTTGCTGGGTCGATTTGGTATAGAAGATCAAGATCAGAGAACAATGATGAGTTAGGGTTTGAGATGGTAAAGTGTCGTTGTTGGTTGAAACACGGATGAATTGATGGGTTCGTGCTGCAATTGAGTTTGAGAACTAGGGTTTTCTCGGTAAATCGTTAATTGAGTTAGAAATTGAGAAATTAAAGATGGGTTTGGTGAACACAGTATGATGAGGAAGAATTAGTGAGTTTTAATGAAGATTAGAGAAGCTAGGGTTTCTGTTCTTTCCCAAAATAGATATTAGGGTTCTTGGATGTAATTGAATCAAGTGACTGAAATTGAAATTGAGGTTTTAGGGGAAGGATTAGAGATGGGAATGTTTGATTTGAAAAATTAGATGCCGTGGTGGTGGTAGAGACAGAGAAGGAAGCAAAGGAGGAGGTCGTGGTGGTAAGTATTATTTGTGTATAATATTTGTCATTGTTTTAACATAATGGTGTTTGATTTGAAATTTCAGGTACCTCTTGAGTTAGACCTAGAGGTGGTGGTAGTGGAGGAGGAGGCAGATGGGGTTCTGGTGGTGGTAGTAATGGTGGTGGTGGGAGAACGAATTATGATCCAAACCCATTTGATGTTGCTTATAAATTTTCTGAATTAGGTGTTACTGAATTTGAAGGAGGAGAGGAGGGTAACTAGAGAGTTGTCTTGCTAGGTGAAAATTGCTAAGTTCTTTGTTTGAGTTTCCGTTTCATGATTGTTATTAGTGATGTAGATACACTTTTCTAATTACTCATTTTGGGTTTTGTGGTCCTGTAGATACATGATGAAGCGAAAAATTTATCTTATCAGACTTGTGTTAAAGTTGCATTTGGTGGAGCACCGATGCATCAGCAGGTTGTTGCTCGCCCGCATACTTCGTTTGTTTGTATTCACTGGCTCTGTTAGTTGGTATAATTCTTTGAGTATATTTTGGCAGTACAGTTGATATCTTTCAGCATTTTAAAATGTCGTATATCACATCATTTGTAGATGTACTATGTTCTTCCTTCTCACACATACATGAGTTCTATGTTTTGTTTTTTTGTAGGTGCATATGACCTTAAGTAGTGAATGTATTTTTTATTGATTGTTCCATGGATTGAGTCTAACAATCCATAATTGTAGCCTATGGTATTGACATATGGTGTATTATTAACATGTCTGCGGAATTTTGTGTATTTTTTACGTAACATGTATGCGTGGGACTTCCGTAGGAGATCCAAAATAGTTGATAGTCTTGGTTTATGGTTATTATATGGTATATTTTTGTGCATGTTGAATGCCTTCGTCATCAACTTTATGTTTTTATTGAATGATTTCTTTGTACACTCAATCATCACAGACCTCTTCTTATCGGTATTGGAGTTGTTCATGTTTACATTCTCTCATGGAATATAGCAGTAACAAGTCTCCTGCTGGTGATTATTGATTAAGTTGATTAATGTGTGTCCTTGATAAAGAAAAATATTACTGGCAAGGCCTATGTTATGATCTATTTTCAATGACATGCATGTTGGTTGTTATTTAGTGAATTGTGGTTAATTGTGATGATACACCCTCGACTGAGGGGCGATGATGCCTTAGATAAACATATTGCTTTGTGACTTTTAACCTTAGTTTGGTGATTGGCATTGGTTTATTGTGTAATTTATAAGATAATTGATTTTTGTGGTACGAAAATCAGGTTGAAGAACAATAGTCGAAATTATATGGTACAAGATATGGTGGTCGAAGAAGAGGAAATTGAGAGTGCATGTGGTTTTATATTTGAAGTAGATGATTTTTTTTTTTGTGTTTCATAATGTTGAATTAGTAAAGGGTTTCTCTGATTTTATGTAATTTCATGGTGGTGGCGGTGAGCGATATTTGAGCTGTAGCTGGGGTTGTATGTCTGATCCAGAATCAGGAAGAACCTTATGCCAAAATTCTTATTAACGAACTGAGCAAGGTATTCTTATTGATTTTGTATACTTCAAGTTTATGTTTGAATTGATAGAAATTGGCTGAATTTTGAATTGCTGAAGATTTTGTTTTTACTAATCCATTACTTTTTCTTTTGAAAGTAGGGTATGTGGAGAAACACTTCAAAATTTTCAAATCTCTGCTGATTGTCAACCAAAAGACAAGGCATCGATGACATTGATGGTTCTCAATAAAAGCTTCATGAATGTGAGGATGTAAGTTTTTTTTTTCCTCAATCTATTTGCAATACATCAAATTTATCTTTTAATGTTACACGCAAATTACTTCTAGTTATCCTTGCTGAAGTCTTATAATATTCGTATCAATTGTTTAGAGTTCACACATATCATCGTACTTGTTTTTGTAATATGTAGTGCAGGGAGACATATACGTATCAATATGCACTAATATCTTGTCATATCCTTATTATGCAGGGAATGGAGCTATATCCTCGAATTGGAAAGTACTTCGATATTAAAGTCTTTACAAATTGCAGATTCGGTATGATGTCTTGGGGAGTTCTTCTTTGTCACCTCTTTGTATTAAGCAGGTTAGTCGCTTAATCATCCTCATCTAATGGATAGTTTCAGGAAGAGCACAACAGATACTTTATCTATGCCTTATAATGCGATACCATTTGTAGGTGAAGCAAGACAGTTCATAAAAGTAGGCATATAATCTCGGCCAGGATGTTGTTAATTCAGATAGTCCCTTTTTAGATTTGCTGTCAAGTAATGTAGTACTCTTTTATTCTCTTGTATAACAATTCCACCACTTCAACAAATGATTGCAGTAGGAAATGAATGGGAAAGTAGCTTACTCTATGCTTGTGTACGTAACCAAGTTATTTTGGTGGGAATCTAGATACTGGAGTAAAATGGACATTGCACATGATCGAGGTACCACTGAAGTACCCTTTTTTGTTAATTTTAACAGTAATGAAGCATATTTATGCATTCTTGTATCCTTTCATGTAACGGTACTGAAGTACCCTTTCATGTCATTGATGTAACAATTTGGTGCTTTTTTTTTTTTTTTTGGTCTATTCCAGGGAGCCATCTAAATGACATTGATTAGATTGTGAAGTGCTGAGAACTTGGGGTTGCAAAACATCCAAGCTTGTATTAAAATGGTGCAGGCATTAATGTTAGCATCTATCCTTCATCTCACATCAAGCTTGGATTTTATCATGTATTTGGGAACCTCCAACGTAGACGAAGGATTGTGCGGTCACTTAACAAAGGTAACTCACTTATCCAACCATTTCAAATATAAGATACTAAAAAGTTCTTTGTTTCCCACTTTTGAATGTAAGGGTAAGATTTGGACCTTAAACCTTGATTGTTGAAGCTCTATCAGTATTCTATATCGAAGTTACTTGCTTTATCATATTCTTAATCAAGATTATCTTAGTATTCCAAGTATTGTCCATGGGTGGTTGAGTTCTTCAACAACAGTTTTTATATTTTGTACCTCTATTACAGAGCTGAAGATGGAAAAAAGGACAATGTTTATTGGCTGGGTATTATATTATTGAAAGCTATCGCCGGTAAAAGCTCACTATCTTTTTTTCTTTCCTGCTTTGAACATCATTTACATTATAATGCCAGCGAGAGTAGGTTTAACTTTATGCCAACATCTAATGTTCAGTACACAAAAAAATCTAGTATTTTGTTCTTAATTTCTTTGTATGCATCTTTCCTTCTGAATTTCTCTCATCGATGATCCTGTATTTCTTTTAGTGTAAATGAAGTACAGAATATTAATGCTATTTTCAGGAAACTCTTCTTGTTTGTAAAGATTTGTTGACATCTGGTTGTCTAAATGATCTTGTTGGAGGGCTACGTTAGGTCAAGTTTATCAAAGCTCACGATGTTAGAGTTGTATTGAACGCCATATTATTAGGTCAAGTTTCCTTGGTAGTTTTATCAAAAGAAAACTCAGAGTTGGATCATGAGAAATTCTAGTTTTTATAAGTTGTATTACAGATTTTTTTTAATATAATGTTGATTCAAATTCTTTTTCCTTTTTAGGATATTTGAAAAGTTTCATATAGTCATAGTTTAAGATTCAGTTGAATCAGTTTTGGATTCAGCTGAATCAATTTCACTTTTTTTTTTAATATAATCCAGTGAAACGTCTTCCCCTGTCAGCAGCTACATATAAAATTTGTTGTTATTCATGTATCTCCAAATTCTAATGGCTCTATCGTTCTCCTCTTTTTTGGTTATTTCAGCGGTGGTGGTGGTGAACGTAGAGAACTACAAATATGGAGGTTCTGGGACTAATAGACATCAATATGGAGGAAACTATTCGCGCCCTTACTGATGGAATGCGCACTGATAAGCTCATATGCGAAGTATAGTGCATCCTTTTTGTTGGAGTTGTTCAGGAAACTTTAAATTTTTGTAGCAAACATCTATATCAGTATCACTGCCATCTTTTGAATGTGTGTGTTTAACACCGGCAGATTAACGTGTTATACTGGAAAATGTGAATGTGAAATACTTTCGGAAATTCGTTTTCAGCTATAATTTTTTTTCAAAATAGATTTATGCACACAACTTCTAATAAGTGTTGTGTTCCATATTTAAACTACACAAACCAGAGGTTGTGAAAGAATGTCTTTACAACATAACTAGGTGTTGTCCAACATAGTTCTACAACTCTAATAAGTGTCGTTCAACATATTTTTGCAATACACATCCTAGGTTGTCTAAGATAGTCCTTCAACTTATACAAGTGTTGTGTTACATAGTTTTACAATACACATCCTAGGTTTTCTAAGATAGACCTTCAACTTATACAAGTGTTGTGTCACATATTTTTATAATACGCATCCTTTGTTTTGTAAAATAGTGATACAACACAAGCAAGAGTTGTGTTAGGATTTCAAAAAAAATCGAAAGAGAATCACAACTTTTGAAAAATATTGTCTAACCATGAATCACAACACCCTTTACCACTCTTAGTCAAGTATTATAGAAAAGTTTGGACTTTCTACAATGCCCCCGTTCCACAATGCATGAAATGGAGTTATCGTAGGGGTACTACAACTCTTATCTAGTGTCATCAATGATGATTTTTCCCGTAATGAGAGTATATTTCTTCTGAGTCAAAACTAAAGAAAATCTGCAGTTTTGTAAGCTTCAATACCCAAGAAATAACTTAGACCTCCTAGTTATTTCATTGCAAACTATGCACTCAATGCTTGAATTAACTTGTCCATAAAAATATCAAAATTCCCAGTAAGGATAATATCATCTACATATACTAGAAGTATCATCATAACAGAAGAAGAATTAAAAATAAACATTGAATAATCACAAACTTATCTGACAAAACCAAACTTGATTAGGAAATTACTAAACCTCTCAAACCAGGCTCTAGGTGCATGTTTAAGCCCATATAAACTTTTCTTAAGATGACACACATGTTCTGGAAAATCAGGATTCACAAATCTCTGAGGTTGAACCATATAGACATCTTCATTCAAAAAACCATGTACGAAAGCATTTGAAACATCAATTTGTTTTATTTTCCAATTATGAGTAATAGCTATAATTAATACGACTCTAACTGTAGTTGACTTCACTACATGACTGAATGTTTCACTGTAATCAACACCATCTTGTTGATTATAACCTAAAGTCACTAGTCTTGACTTTAGTCTGTCCACTGTATCATCTTCTTTAAGCTTTACTATATACACCCATTTACATCCTAAAACATGATATGAGGTTCATATTTAACTAATTCCCAAGTATCATTGTCTTGTAAAGATGTATGTTCTTCCTTCATAGAAACTTTCCAATCTGGTATTTGCACATCACTCTTAAAAGTTTTTGGCTCAGTAGGAATAGTTAATAAGGAAGAGTAAGAAGCAGGAATAAGATGTTTTATTGTAGAAGAATGCATAACATGATCTGTATAAACTTTTGGTTTAACAACACCTCTCATAGATCTTCTGATTATAGTATTTGATGGAGCAGAAGAAGTATTATTTGTAGATAAATCGGCTAAATCATAGGATGAAGGCAAATTAATAATAGTAGACTGATCAAATGAAGAAATAGAAGAAGTACTCTCTTTTGAATAATAGAATTCATTCTCCGAGAAGACTACATGCCTAGAAATATGAAGTTTTCTCAATACAGGATCATAGAATTTATATCCTTTATGCAAAGGACTATAACCAATAAAAACACACTTCACTGACTTTGGACAAATTTTATCTGATATAGAATGACCAAAGAAAGGATAACAAACAGTACCAAACACCCTGAGAAAACCATAATCAGGCAAGGAATTATGAAGAACTTCAAAAGGAGATTTATTTTTGAGAATTGGTGTTGGTGTTCTGTTAATAAGATAGGTGGATGTTAAAAAATTATCATACCAAAAAGACTTAGGACATGAATCATCGAAAAGTAGTGTATTTACCATTTCTATAATATGCCCATGCTTTCTCTCAGCAAGGCCATTTTTTTCTTGTGTTTTAGGACAATATATCCTTAAATGAATGTCATTTGAAGATATATATGAACCTAAAGGACCCTTGACAAGTTCACTAGCACCATTTGTTTGAAAACTTTGAATTTTTGTAGAGAATAGAGTTTCAGTTAAATTCTTGAGATGAATAAAATGCTTCAAAACATCAGTTTTCATCTCTATAGGATATATCCAATGAAACCTACTAAAATCATCTATGAACATAATATAGTATTTGTAACCTAGTAAAGAAGAAACTGGACTGGGTCCCCATTCATCACAGTGAACTAAAGACAAAGGAGTAAGAGAGCATGAGATGGAGAAAGTTGAAATGGCAGTATTTTCCTTTTAGATATTTGACATGAATGCCATGAATAAGTAAAAGATTTGGAAGAATTAACCACAATATGTTTGGAGGAATGAAGTTGAGCTATGATTTTTTTTGAAGGATGACCCATTATGTTATGCCAAATTTCAAAAGAAGCATGTAAAGCAGGCAAAGAATGATGAAGACTAGAAGAGGAAATATGATATAGATTGTTAACTATTCTTCCCTTAGCCAAGAGTGCATCAGTAGTCAAATCCCTAATCTCATAACCTGAAGGATCAAGCTTAAAATAACATTTGTTATCAGAAGTAAATTGACCCACTGATAGTAAGTTATGTTGCATAGCAGGTACATGAAGTATATTTCTAACTTAAAACTAGCACTTTGTGTATGCAAACTAGAATTCACAATTAAAGATATGGGTAAGGACTTACCATTGCCAATTTTGACTTCTTTTTTTCCTTTGTAAGTAGAAGTGTTTTGTAGTAAAGATGAATCCCCAGTCATATGAGTTGATGCACCAGAATACCATAACCATAAGGTTGAGCTTGAAGGATCATCACTGATATTGACTGAATTTGTATGATGACTGGAAAAAGCTTGAGGAGAAGTAGAAACATTTACATTGATAGTATTTGGTTGTTGAGTCTCAGAAGCACTCACAAATCCTGAATTAGATGGAGGATAGTATCTAAAATGACATCTTCTAGCATAATGCCATTTCTTTCTGCAAATTTGACAATCAACCTGGGACAAATCAAATCTTCTTGACTCTCCAGTTGATGTAGAACCAGTTCTTGTATCATTATTTCCTTGAGAACCATAAGAAGTACTACCATGATGATATTTAGAACCATTATTTCTATTTCCATTGCCTCTTCCATATGAGAAATTTGATCCATTTTTATTCTTGTTTCCATTTGAGGAATTTTTATAGTTATTTCCAGATGAAGTATTACCACCTCTTTCATAAAGACCATAAGTATGGTTAGTATCAAATGTAGCAGCAGTATCATGTTCTTGATCATATAACCACTGATCATGAGTAAGCAATCTTGCCTTTAGCTCACCAAAAGTATAAGGAGTATCTTTATTTTGTGCTGAGATGAAAAAATTATCATATTCCCTTCCTAAACCATTTAGCACATGCATTATTAAATCAGAATCACTAACTTTCTCTCCAATAGCAGCCAAGGAATCTGCAATATTCTTAATCTTCTGAAGATAGACTAAGACACTCAAAATTTCCCTTCCTCATTCCAAACATTTCTGCTCTTAGCATATTCTTTCTTGCTTTATATTGAGTTTTAAAACTAGTTTCTAGAAAATCCCAAATTTATGTTCCTGTAGTAAGACCAAGAACATCTCCAGAGATAGTTGAAGTTAAGGTGGATTTTAAACAACTAATCACAATCCTATCCATTTTCCTCCAATATACCCATCTTGGGTTTAAACAAAGCACGCCATTAAGCATAATTATTTCTTCTGGTTCTTGGATTTCACCGTTAACATGACCATACAAGTCAGTTGTAATCAAAACAGACTCAAATTGATCACGCTATAGAATAAAATTTGTATTGTCCAATTTCAATGAAACAAAATTGGAGATGTTTGTGAAAGGGAGAGTAAAGGTAGATGAATTACCATTAGAAGGTTGAATCACATCTGAAGACATTGTTGTTGGAGAAGGAGTTTCTTCAATATGTTGATTAATACTTTTCTTTTTCGAACCATAAAATTGTATAGAAACTAAAACACCAATATCAAGAATCAGATGATCTTGATGAAAAATTTATTGAAAAAGATTGTTTCTTATGTAAAAGTAATGGTAACCTAGATCGAATTGAAGATCGATTTGATTAACACAACTATGAAAAGTTATTATAAAGATTATTGAGTTGAGGGTTTGAATTATGGATCTTTACCTTTCTAATACCATGAGAATTATCAGATTAAAGAAAAGTAAATAAAAATCGGAAGAATTGTGTATTGATGTTAAAAGAAAAGTTACAGGGCAAATTTTTTTTAGACAAACTAATTTATGACCAATCACTGATTAGTATTTATACCCAATCAATGACTGCCAAATAGTAACACTTTTTTTATTGACTTTCAAGTCATACCTACTTGACCAAGACTCCTTTAACTTAAACTAAAATACATTCTTAATAGTAAAACTAGCAAAATTTAGAACAATTAGCTTTTACGCAACTATATAATCAAAAACAAGTAACAAAATTGAGGACAATTATCTATTAACAACCCTAAAATAATTTATTAAAATACCATGTGTAATTGTCATTCAGAGTTTAGAGTCTAAGAAGGCTAGCTGTTGATGATTGTTCGGGGACCTAACTATATATCATTTCTGATGAAAATATTAAAACATGGCTATATTTGAACTTCATACAATATGCAAGAAGTGTTTTTGGAAAACTCAATTTCACCAAGAATCTTTCATTTCATGTGCAACCGTACGTGCTCATAAGTGTTTTTCCAGTGATGACAGAAGTAGCAGTAATTTTACTGCTAACATCTCCTGTCCTTTTCTAGAGTTTGGCAAGTTAGTCTGATATCTGTAGTATAGCCCCTTCTTCAAGGTTTCTAAATCACGAATCTTGACACGACTTGGTTTTGATTTTTAGGTAAGAATTGCATGTAGAATTATGAATTGCATATTCATAATCGACTCTAAAATGGAGTAAATATTACATGTGCCAGTCGTTGATCTTAGAATAATTTTTGATCAGTATATACACAATGACACGATGTATGTGATGTTAGTCAACCAAACAGGTGCGGTTCAATGGTTTCATTCGCATGTGCTAGCCGAATCGAACTTAGAATTTGCTAGGTGACTTGATTTGTACCTCGTCCGCTCTGTAATAAAAAGCAAAATAAGTAGCTCGACATGATTAGTTTGGAGTCCACAGGAATATAAAACAAACTAAGTACCTCGTCCGCACTGTAATCCATCACCAAATGTTAGTTTATTATATTTGGAAACTGGAAATTGCTTAAATATTAGGTAAAGTAAAACTCAACAATACTATCCAACACATAATCCGTCATATATGCCGCACCATAATTTTCGGGTCGATCGCTTTCCCAAAAGCTGAGAGTACATCAGCCAATATTTTTTGAACAATTTATTTAAATGAATTTTAAAACAAATTGGCATTAATTTACAATTTTTTCTCAGTTCTCTTCACTATCAATGTTAATAATGCACCCAATGCTTCATAAAATTAAAGTTGAAGAAAAAGGGTTGACTTTTTTTTTTTTTTTTAAATTGGCAAAGATGAAATAAATAAGAAAGGGTGCCAATATAACACCTTCAAAAGATACAAGAAGAGATTAGCGAAGCGCTTAGACATCTTGCAACAAACCTACTTTCCAAACAAGCTAACCCAATCAAAAACAAAGAAATAGTGCTATAGGTGGACAACTAGGTGACCGTTGATCCCACATGGCACCCGATATGGCAGATTGTGGTGATAACTCCTCGGAACCACTTCATCAAAACTCCCTCGAATCAGCTAACTATGGCTGAACCTTCCTACAGTATATTTATTGGCCTAATTTGTTTTGAGTCCTATTCTTAATAAAATTAAGAAGCCATATCAGAAGACACAACATAATTTCAAATTCCAGTTCAGTCGAAGATACCCATTACTTCTTTTTCAAAGATTAAAAACTCTTTTATATTGTCCTTCACATTGCTAACAATTTGGCCAAAGAGTAACTTCCCATACCTTCTCTTCCTTTCCTTTTACTATGAATCCTTCCGGCTGCTTCATGTAAATTTCTTCATCAAGGTCACCATAAAGAAAATCTGTCTTTACATCCAACTGTTCAAGGTAGAGATTTTCAAAAGCCACTAGGCTTAACACTACTCAGACAGTAGTCATCTTCACAACTAGAGAAAATATCTCGTTGTAATCAACACCAAGTTTCTGCTCGAAACCTTTCACAACCAACTTTTCTTTCTAGCGAATTTCACAATTTGCTTCAGACTTCATCCGATAAACCCACTTGTATTTTAGTTTTACTAGCACCCATGTTCCATTCTCCTCAAGTGAATTCATCTTATCCTCCATTGAAATTTTCCACTTGCTTGAGTCATAAACCTCTAATGCTTATTTAATATCTTCAGTTTCACCCCCATCCATAAGTAATAGATAATTCAAAGCATACCTTGTATTTGGTTTAGGAGTTCTTAATGATCTTCATATTTCTTGGAACTATAGGACTAACTCCCTCTGCAGCAGAAGTTCCTTCACCTTGTACTTATCTTCCATTAGCATAATCGTGCTCTTCTTGTACCACACTTTTTCCAGAAACATCATCAATATAGATATACAACTCCTTATCGACCTTGATTAACCTCACATCTTCAACTTGTATTGCATTCCTGTCCTTGTACAGCTCATTCTCATTGAAAGTGACGTATCTACTTCTAATAACTTTGTGACCCTCATAGTCCCAAAGTTTATACTCAAAAGCATAATTTCCGTAACCAAGAAATATACACTTCTTTGATTGAGAACCTATATATATTAGACCTCTCAACGGGACTATGATGAACATAACCAACACAACCAAAAACTTTCAAATAAGAAAGATTTACCTTTATTCCGGTCCAAACCTCCTCCGGTATTATCATATATAATGGACTACTAGGTATCATATTGATTAGATAAGCAGCCGTCTCGGTTGCATATGCCCAGAAGGTTTCCAGCAAACCAGACTGCAACCTCATGCAACTTCCACGTGCATTCAACGTCCAATTTATATGTTCTACTACTCCATTCTCCTGTGTCGTCCTTGGAACCATCCTCTCCAAACGAATTCCACTTGTAGCACATAACTGTAAGAATTCTGTTTTGTCATACTCACAACCGTTGTCTGACCTTAAACACTTCAACTTCAAACCCGTCTCTTTTTCAACCAAAGGTTTCAACTTCTGCAACACTTCATACACCTCCAACTTATTTTTCAGTAAGTAAAGCCAAACCTTCCTTGAGCGATTATCAATAAAGTTGACATAATAATGGAACCCGCTGTGAGATGAAACATCAATTGGTCCCCATCCGTATGAACCAAATCAAGTTTTGCACTTCTCAAGTCTCTTCCTCCTATGCTGAAGCTAACCCATTTTTGTTTTCCAGGAACACAATCTTCACAATAACTCATATCAAAATACTTCACCTTAGGTAGATATATCCTCCCGAACATATAATCTTCATGTTTTTCTCACTCATATGCCACAATCTTCTATTCCATAAGTTAGTGTATTCACTACTACTAGCCAAGGATAAAGTAGATCCATCTGAAGTATGGTATAGAGCATTGACTCTAAGTCCTCTAGATAATACCATAGATCCTTTCTTAACTTTCCAATTGTGTTTCGATAACACAACTTCACAGTCATCATCACAAACTTGGCCCACAGACACCAAGTTTTTATTCAAATTTAGAACGTGTCGTACATCCTTCAATATCCAAGTCGAACCATTGACTTTCAAGATCACATCACCCAAACCAATGATGTCGCTTCACCGTCACCTAAGAATACTTTTCCATGGTATCCTTCTTTATAAGAGATCATAATACTCTTATCACCCGTCGCATGGAAAGAAGCTACCGAGTCTATAATCCAGGAATCCTCTTGCTTGTCCTCATAGAGTAGTAGAAAACCTTCCGTAATCACCTACTTGTTATCCACAAGGACCTTCACCAGTTCCGCAGCTGCAACTACGTTGACCTCTTCTTGATTACCTTTGTTTCCACCATTATTAGCACCTTTGTTTTTCGGACAATCGCGCTTGTAGTGTCATACTTTCTTACACGCTTAACACTCAACAACACCTCTAGGCCGGAATTGAGATCTCCCTCTAGACTTCCATCTAGATTTGTTGATATTTCTCCTATTTGAACTCCTTCCTCTATCTTCTCCATGCATACTTAAGGCCGAGCTTGAAGTACTACAACCATAACCTTGTTTTATTCTTCTCTCCTCTTCAGCAATTAACCTTTGTTTCACATCATCAAGATTCAACTTCTCGCTCCCTACGGAATTGCTAATGGTTAACCTTACAATCTCCCAATTCTTTGGTAATTACGACAAAAATCGTAAAGCTTGAACTTCATCGTCAAAAGTAATATTAACTTTTGAAAGATGAGAAATATTCGATTTAAACTTCCCAAGATGTCTTTGAAATCGCTTCTCCTTCTTGCATCTTGGTTGAATAGTTGCTCACACAACATAATCTTCATCGAGGATGATCACTACACCAAATCAAACATTTTGTTACACAAATATGTGTCACTTCTTATTTAATGTCACACATATAAGTGTAATAAATATGGTGTTATTCTTTTGTTACACATTAGTGGTCACACTTATTAGTGTGACTTTAATTAATTTAAATCACACTAAAAAGTGTGTCAAATCTCTTACATATATTAGTGTAACAAATCTGGTAGTGATAAGGAAAAATGAATATTTTCACCCACCCTGGTTTGGATACGTACACCGACTCTCCACAACCCACCATATTGTTAGATTTTTCAAAAAACAAAAAAAAAAAAAACTCAAAAAATAGTACCCAATAAATTTTATTAAGAATTAAATTAATAAAAAGAAATTTGTTTCAACGTTAATGTCAGGAGGCACTTATTGTGCAATTCACTTTTACATGCTGAAATAAGATAAATTTCAGAAAATTAAATAAGAAACCCAACTAAAGAATCTAGACATGGATGATTCCAAAAGTGGATGATATGCACGAATGATGCTCATCGTCATTAGAGTTAGAATCTGATCAAAGTTGTAATCTTTAGTTAAAAGATCTGCATAAACAACAACGGCAAAAGTGAAATAAAAAAGTTAGAATCGATTTCCTTTTCGGGATGAAAGGATGTAGCAAAGGGAAAAAAAGGAAAATTTTCAGACAATGACCTCAAGGGTAGTATCTATATGCTACTTAACTAAAAATCAAGGTTAACAACCAGTAATAAAAAACCACATAATCTGTAACCACTTTTACCCATTATGTGTGTATTAAAAACAGAGAAGAAGGGGGCAACATGAGCTTTGTTCCATACTGCACTTCAAAACTATATGGCACACTAAAAGACGAGATCTATGACATACTATAACTTTAAATGAGCATCACATGTAAGATATAGAGAGCGCACTAACCATTACATTATATAGCTGAACATTTGAGTTTTATCTCCAATCTTATCAATCATTTGTTGTCATGTAATCCTCCATACATAATGAGGATATCTTCTTATCAAGATAGAAATTACTTGTGCTTGATTCATTCATCCAATCATTTATCTCTAAACTTAATTTGCTGGTTGGTTTTGTGTGTTCATATGGTTAGTAAATATTTTGTTACAATGACACTTCACTCATACAAGTATTCATTTCTTTGCCTGGTTTTTCATTCCTTACCAAAATTCTAAAAACTACCACCAAACATCTCTACAAAACACCCCCATCATCAACTTCCCCATAATATGCCTAAGGATTGGCATCTCGCTATGGAAGTTTGTTTTCATTTTCTCTCCTCTTTTTTTTACTAGTGTCAATGAACTCAACAAATAAAGGTTAGCTAGTCTAAATCTTCGCAGTAAGTCTTTCTATGGTTTACCATGTACTCTCGTACTTTGAAACAGTAACAACCAAGTAATCAAATCAAAATATCAAACTGCGGAACAAAAAAAAGATCCTTCTATATCGATACCTAAAATTTAAGGAAGAGAGTTCAAAAAAGGGGGTTTCCTCTTTTTTCTTATCATGCTTCCTCTTCATGATATTAATGTATCGGCATAAAAATTTAGAATCTTTCTCTTATCCTCATAGTGTTTCAAAAAATGGCAGAAATGGGGTTTCCCCAACTAATGACCATCTTTTACCAAATTAGAGATAAACATATTAGAGCTACAAAAATCCACATAACAAAAAAAAAAAAAACTCAGTATCTCTGAAGAATTTGCTTATACTGGAGCTACAAGAATCTATAAAAAAAAACCCAACTTTTCTTAAGAATTTGTAAGCAACCAAATTGTTTACGTAACAACAAACCACAATAATGAATCAAACCCATAGTTTTTGTATAACAATAAGATCATAGAGACTTGTGCACAAACAAGTAAACAATTTGAATATGTATTATATAAATCATCACCAAAAAGAGAAAGAAGGTATGTTAACACAGGAATCGTAATATTATCTCTTACTGACCTGATGTGATTTCAGATTAATCCTTCAAATCGTACCAAACTTTTTCTTTTACAAACTATTTTAACCTGGAAATTGAAATTAGGGCAAACAACAATTACAAAGGCAGAAGAATAGTAGGATGTCAATTGTACGATTAGGGCAGAAGATGAATTATAATCAGATTAACAATCTCAATCTACAGAAAACACTAACCATAATTTTTATCTGCAATTAAACAAAATCCCAATCGTGTTGATAACTTATCTGACAAATTAGGGAAGAATAATAGTAACAAAATCTCTTTATTTGAAGAAGAACATAGGAATGGTGCAAATCTTCTAGAAGAACATGGCGTAAATCTTCACGGATCTGTAGATGTAGAATGAAGATTAGAAAGAAAAGAAGTGAAATCTATTGAAGAAACACAGCGAGAAGATGATATCAGTTATTTACTTTTTGGTTTAGGTTTTAGTTTTTATCTTTGTGGTTTAGGTTAATAACCGAGTAAGAAATGTGGTTACTTTGTGTGGCGAGAGAGGTAAAATCTAATTTATTTGGCTAAAAACTATTTTAATCTTTTTATAATATATTTTTTTAATAATTTATTGGGATGGGTAATTAGTCACACTATTTGGTGTGACAAGATTAATAAGAAATAAATTATAATTAGATAAAGATTTATTGTTACACTTTTTAAGGATGTCACACATATTTGTGTAACAACTTTCCTCACACAAATTAGTGTAACAATTCAGTGTTACAAATTACTCAATTTGGTGTAGTGGATGACTTTTGATATAACTTTTCAAGTTTATCCAGAAGATCCTTTGTACTAGAAACCTCTTGTACATTATTGTAAACTTCCTCCATTAAACATCTATGGATCCCGGCTACACTTCCGGTCAAGAGTTTACCATTCATCGTCTTTGAGTGCTCCGTTTTTGGAACTCTTCCTAATGGAACAATAAGGTCTTTCTCGTATAGGTAATCTTTCATCTGAGACTTCCAAAACGTAATGTTTTTCCCATTAAAGACTTTAACCATAGCTATCGTACTTTAGTTATTATCACCCACAACTCCCACTCCAATCGTACTACGATAAACCCTTAAGATCTAACCTGAGTTCTGATACCAGTTGTCAGGATATTTAATGAATCACTGACAACCACGGAATAACATGATCTTGAGATATTATGGTGAATAATTAGTAAACCAAGCACAAGCAACATTAATAATACGAGAAAGATAAATCAACTCACAAGACACAAGATTTATAGTGGTTCGACCAATACATACAACATGTATATATTGTCTACATCCACTTTGAGTCGCACCAACTCAAATCCACTATGAGGAAAACGATTACAACATCGTCTGAATCCGCAAACCCTTTGTTATACCGCAATAATTACTCGAGACGATAACCTTGTTTCTTGTTCCTCACCAATATGCTTTCAAAATGAAACCCTAGATTTTATCCTAAAAGCTATACAAGAAAGAACTCTCTTTTCTCTCTAAAATTGTATTCACTCACATTTTTCTTCGCACCAATTCTACAAGGCCAAATTACCAATTTATATAGGTTCAAACTTGGCCACCAAGAATTCTAACCGGTTGTTGATGGTGGGTTTTATCTTAGGGTTAAAATAGTAAAACACTAAACCCTAGCAGACAGTAATGTCACAAAATTTAAAGAAACAAGAATTTACTAGGCATATTTACTGAAATCTTTAATGTGTCTCTAAAATAATTACCCGAGTATATTTTTCAAATTAGGGTTATGACGAGCCAAACTATAATTCCCACGTGTGCCAATGGCAAATCATGTCAGCTACACCGACCGCGCCAAGGCATGCCAACCATGCTAGCCGCACCTCTGTGCCAATGGAAAATCATTCCATCCACACCGACCACGCCAAGGCATGCAAACCATGCTAGCTGCACCTCTGTGCCAATGAAAAATTGGGCCAGTCACACCGACTGCGCCAAGGCATGCCAACCATGCTAGCCACACCTCTGTGCCAATGGAAAATCATGCCGGCCACACCGACCGCGTCAAGGCATGCCAACCATGCTAGCCACACCTCTGTGCTAATGGAAAATCATGCCAGCCACACAAACCGCGCCAAGGCATGCCAAACATGCTAGCCGCACCTCTGTGCCAATGGAAAATCATGCCAGCCACACCGACCGCGCCAAGGCATGCCAACCATGCTAGCCGTACCTATGTGCTAATGGAAAATCATGCCAGCCACACCGACCGCGCCAAGGCATGCAAACCATGCTAGCCGCACCTATGTGCTAATGGAAAATCATGCCAGCAACACCGACCACGCCAAGGCATGCCAACCATGCTATATGCACCTCTGTGCCAATGGCAAATCATTCCAGCCACATCGACCGCGCCAAGGCATGCCAACCATGCTAGACGCACCTCTGTGCAAATGGTAAATCATGTCATCCACACCGACCGCGCCAAGGCATGCCAACCATGCTAGCCGTACTTCTGTACCAATGGAAAATCATGCCATCCACACCGACCGCGTCAATGCATGCTAGCTGCACCTCTGTGCCAATGGAATATCATGCCAGCCACACCGACCGTTCCAAGGCATGCCAAACATGCTAGCCGCACCTATGTGCCAATGGAAAATCATGCCAACCACAACGATCGCGCCATGCCAAACACTTCTCGCCATGGCCCCTCATCCCGCGCCACCATGCTGGCCTTCCCCATGCGTCTACCAAAGTGAAGGCGTTCAATAATCAACGGTTTCCCTTCAAACCCAGGAGAAAATCCTGGCCGTTTAAGGTCCCCTCATGACCTTTGGCCAAAAACCCTAGCTTGGACATGCACTTAGCGAAAACTAGCCACACCGGCCGCGCCACCATGCTGGCCTCCCCCATGCAGCTACCAAAGTGAAGGTGTGCAATAATCAACGGTTTCCCTTCAATCCCAGGAGCAAATCCTGGCCATATACGGTCCCCTCACGCCCTTTGGCCCAAAATACTAGCTTGGTCACGCGCCTAACCCAATCTAGTCACGTCATGCGCCCATGGCTACCCCTTGGCCCCACATGCCAAGCCAAATCCGCACCTAGCCCAAGATAGTCATGCCATGCGCCCATGGTTAGCCCTTGGCCCCACTTTCCAAGAAAAACCAAACCTAGCCAAGCTAGCCGCGTCATGCCAAACACACTTTGCCTTTGCCCTAGCCATGCTAGTCACGTCATGCCAAGATAAGCAACCTCGCCTTGGACCTAGACATGCCATACGCCCATGGAAAACCCTTGTCCCCACATGCCAAGCCAAACCAAACCTAGCCAAGCTATCTGCGCCATGAAAAACGCACTTTGCCTTGGCCCTAGCCATGCTAGTCACGTCATGCCAAACCAATCTCCCTCGCCTTGGCCCTAGCCATGCCATACTCCCATGGCGATGGACCCTCATGCTAAGTCTAAACACACCCAAGCCGTGCCACCCTGTTGGACCTCACTAAGCGTCTACCAAAACGAAGGCGTGCAACGATCAACGGTTACCCCTTCTCTCAAGATGCAACATCTCGACTGTCAAAGGTCACTAGGCTAGCAAGTTCCCCGAGCTCGACTTGCCAAGCCACAATAACGTGTTACATGTTTTCCAAAAAGATTCGAGACATCAACACAAACTGGGGGATTCTCTTTGGGTATTGGTTTGGTGGTCTACAGCGTGCGGAGTACACTACGCCCTTCATAAGGAAGTGTCCTAAGGGTGAGGCGCCTAGTAAATACGGGAGTTATGTGGTAAACGTTCATGGGACATAAAGCCGTGAGTTAACAACCTTATGGAACATAAATTCCATAATGTTAATAGTTTCATGAAACCCAGTTTCATGCGTTAACCACTTTATGGAACATCAAGTCCATGCATACGGTTACCACCTCCTCCTATTTACTTCCCCACTCCTTAATGAGACCAGGGTACATTTCTACCTCGATTTGTATAAATAGGACTTACCTATTTCCCTTTGAAAAGAAGTTCATTCGGACAAGAAAACACTCAGAAATACTTACTTAGCTCTCCTAGTGATCTCTCTTACATTTTCTGATAACAAGTCGTGGTAACCCAACTACTCTTCCAGAATCAACTATTCTGGTCTCACCACTTTCCTTGCTTCCCTCCACAAAACCAACCATTCTCCTCCTCTTTGTGACCTAAGCAAGTCTGGAACGACCATTTCTTGGTTTAGTCCGGACTTGTACAGATTGATCTCTCGAATCTAAAGTACTCCCTTGTAGTATATTGTTTAGGGTTTAAACAGTTTCCCACCTTCACACCCGCAATTACCAAAATCAGCAGAAACTATTTTCACTTATAAACAATTGGCGACCACAACGGAAGGATTAATCTATCGGTTACAATGTAAATTTTCGACTGTTGATCTCGTTCTTTGACCCATACGTCAAGATGGTAGAGGAAGGAGACTCAGTTACTCGAAGACTCGACTATCAGTCATGACGCGACAAGGGATTCTTGGGGACTTCCCAGTGGTTAGAAGCAAAATGATCTTCCCAGAAATTAATGGCTCAGTTATTAGATAACTCAGCAATGACTCAGAACATTGGGGACTTCCCTTGGCCATGTTTTTCATAAAACTTGGTCCGACGCCCGGAAAGATTATTTTCATCAGAAGACATGAGAAACCGAGTAAGTCTTATTTAGACAAAATACGATGGATTGCTTTTTCAAGTTTTGATAAAACCTATAACCATGTTTCTTCCCATGTTATCTACCAACACACGGTTCCATGATGTGTCACTTTCATTCATAGCCAAAGATAGTTCAATTATAAACATTTAATTCAAAAAAAAAAGGTATAACCCAAAACTGTCAAGGTAGTATTTATCTATTAACCCGAGAAAACCAGAAAATCAAAAACCAAAAACCAGACTCCTCATTTTCCTTTCAAAAAAAAAACTTAAAGATAAGAAGTCCGAAAGACAGATATATATTCAAGGAAAGTTTTCCCACAATGGCTTGCTTCTCTTGGCAAAGGCCTCCTTTGTTCTCTGGAGATCCTCCCTTTTCAATTTCAATTACCGGCACAATTTCTTGAATTCTTCTTTCTGCTTCTTCACCATATCTGCGGATGGACCTTCGAATATTTCGACCAGCAACCTTTCAACATCAGAGAGACCTTCAACGAACGAAGGAACATTGAATTCAAAGACCATGCACATGTCACGATGGAACTTCCATCTCTAGATTACATCCTCAGAAACTGTATAACCAGTCACGTTGCACATCTCATCAATCGACACTAGGCCAAATATCAACATAGGTGACATTTCAAAAATGTCACTGTATCGATTCCATGACAGTTCAGGTGAAATTTGAAAGTGTCACCAATGTCGATGTCACCGTAGGTGTCAATTTATGATGACATTCAAAATGTCACATAACAGTTACAGTTAACCTCTAAAACTGTCACCTGATATATAAAACCGTCATCGTAAGATACAACCATAACAGATTTAAAGAAAAACCGTCACCTTAACAATGTTAAGGCGACTGTTTTCCCTGGTAAGAGTCATATAATATCTTCAAAAGAGCGTCATATAATATCTTCAAAAGTGTAATGGGATGTCTAAAAGCGTCGGCATAAGATACATTTGCCACCATTTTGTCCCTGTAAACGTGTAAACGTCATTTTATAGTACGATAGTCCATTTTTTCTTGCCAAATTGAAATTAAATATCAAACCAAATTAAAACTAGAATGAACTTGTATATCATTATTAAACTCAATTTACATTTCATTTGAAAATAAAAATATATCTTATCCACACCAGTGGAAAGTATTTGGAAAAATTACATGTTTCAACATAAAATTTAATATATAAATTTCAGCATGCACTAGTTCTGGAAATCGTTGACCAGCAGACACGATTGATGCATTACAAGCAAAGACGAAATCAGAGGAACTTGAAGTTGATTTAACAAAGCTGAAAACATTCCATCACTCTGCAAAACCGATAAAAAATACCAATTTCTCGGTAAGATCAACAACCATCAAATGTAATAGTCAAACAAAGACTATAATATTTAATTAATTTTCTTTTGAATAATAATTTGAAAAATGAAAATTTCAAGCTCACACTCACAGGGTATTGGGCACTATATGATTTATATTGCACAAATTTAAAGTCGTTTCTTTGAGAAGTTTAGGCCTTCGAATGTCGGACCACACTTTGCCTTTTGTCCACATTATCCGACCCCACCAAATGAGAAATGTCGGACCACACTTTATATTTTGTCACATGCTCCCTTTTTTCTTGTCTGTTCTTTTTCCACGCCTCTTAAATTTGCCACGCGCCCACGCCTCCTAGATTTTCCATGATGAGCCATCATACTTTGAGATTTTGAAAAATCTTGGTTACTGAACAAATTATTCCCCGAAAATTCGTGTGAAATTTTTAAATTTTGAATAGAATCAGCTAAATTGCTATAATTGTGTTTTGACCACCTTTTTCCCATTCAAAATTATCTTCCAAATCACCCTTCCATTCTAATTCTTCGGATCTAAACACACCCATCTGTTCATCTTCAAAAACCCATTCTAAAAATGAAACACACCCATCTGTTAATTGATCCGAAACTTAATGAATTAATCAAGAATGAATTATATCTAAAAGAAGAAATCCGAAACTCAGCTGATTAGTACGAGAAAACGAAGAAATTTAATGACGCTATTGTATGAACCTAGCTCCATGAGAGTGACGCTACTGAATTGAATTAGACATCATGAGGTTCATTTTTATATAATCAATCAAACGATTCACAGAATAATTTCAACTACAATAAAATAAATATATTATCAGTTCAAAGTTCATCTAATCACCCACTGTTTTTAGAACATAAAAAACCCATGTTACGACCCGATGACCCGTATTCGACTCACATTTAAAAACCCAATAAAGAAAGAAAAAAAAAATCAGAACAGAGTAACTTCAATCCCTTAAAAAGCTATCAATTCTTCGAAAATTTCAATCCATTTGATCGAAGTCGATTGATTGTGGTATGAACAAATCGATAATTGGATTTACAGTAAAAGAAATAGAACTGACTGTACAGATTTCATATCAAACCCGGGTGTTCGCGGGTGGAAGAGATGGAGACCGATTTGGGCTTCTGGATCTGATACAATCCGACTAATTAAACAAGTTAAACTAGATAAACCGACCCCATCACCACCTTTGGAATCTCTGATTCTTCCATTCTGGCATGTAATCCGGTAGTAGGAAAAACAAGCAACCCACGATTTACTTCATGAAACAAAAACAAACCCACAATTAATCTTATCGAAAAACCAAGGTCCATTTAAATACTTAAATGCAAAACATTGGGTCATCACTGTTTACAAATGCAAAGCAAGATACAATTGAGTAAGAAAGTTCAACTTACACGAGTGAAATTTGTATCTCTTCAAGTTGTTGCCGCTAACAATTCTAACTATTGTTTGTTTCTTAAAGGAATGTGCAGCAAAGTTTTATTTACTATGGTTTGTTTCTTAAAGGAAGAATTGAAAGATTTAGCATTTGAGGTGGGTGATACGGTTCCAACTGAGGGGATGGATTCTTCTTTTCGGATTTATGCAACAACTGAAGTTGTTTTTCTTTAGACGATGAAGATATTTGTTCTAAAGTGCATGTGTTTGGATGTAGACACATGTAAGTAAGATTTTAGTGAGGTGTAAATGACAGGATACGGTTCTCCATATACACCATATACACGTGTACAAAAAAAAACGTGAATCCGAGTGTAGATGATGGACGGATCAGATTTCGTTTTATCTACTCATACGGATTGAGAAACAATCTGACGGTTGAGATTGTATTTGTTATGCTCATACAGATTGAGCTTATTTGTGTTTTTCTTTGTGCTACTACGGACTCATATATTCGGTTGATTATCAACCTTGGACATGAAAAAAAAATCCAAAAAAAATATTAAAACATTTAGGATATTGTTATCGACATTCTGATATAAAAAAAATCCAAAAAATGTATAATAATGAATCGGTAAAATTAAAAATGAATTGGATAATTTGTGTGTTTTTTGTGCTTTCTCTTTGTGTTTTTGTGCTTTCTCTTTGTGCTTCCGGTTTGGATTTCGACTAGCCGCATAGGTCAAGAAGTAATTTTGAAAAGTAATACAGATCATGAAGTATCTTTAGTTCACACTAATTCCAGATTCATCCGATAGACGGATATTGAGAAAACACAACGAACCGTTGGCTGTCCAGGATTTTTAACTCATCACATTTCAGTCTAAGTTTATCAATTTTTCACGTAGCAAACGTGACCCGATCTTACTGAAAGTTTTACGGTACTTCCATCATACAACTTAGTCTCACATATAAAAATTTCAGCATAATCCAACCATTGGATCTCAAGATATCATTAAACTAAGAACAGACACGCCGACCACCTTAAGCCGTCGGAGGTTGTCTATATATACCCAGTAAGTATGTATAGTCAAAATGTTCTTATTGTAGTATGTATTTATGTCAAGAATGTTTGTATTAATCGTTAAACATGATTGCACAATTTGAGCCTATTTTGACAGGAAAAAAAGTTAACAGAATTGTATAAGACACCAAAAAAAAAATGTATCCCATTCGGTTGGTATATATGGAATTGTCAGATAGTCGAAATCCCAGCAGGTATTTGAAAATGAAGTAGTTGGCAACGTTGTAAGCAGAAGAATGGGTTAGGACCGTTAGGTGCCCAACAAATCCACTTTCCCGGGAAGTATAAATGGTCAAAATGATCTTGTTAGTATATATGTTTATATATATACCAATAAGTATATATAGTCAAAATTTTCTTATCAATAATATTTAGGATTTAAAATACTGATTCCATTACCACTAGATAGATTATCGGGTATTAAACATGATTACACAATTTGCAGCGACTTTGATAGGAAAATATCATTATGAGCTATGGTGAGGGTTAGTCACCTAACCGTCACTACAAATTCCAAGCTATCGTGAGGGTTAGTCACCTAACGTCATTATATGGGCTATTATGTCAGTTCATACACAAACTGTAATTATATAATGAATATATGTGACGGTTCACAAGTGTCACCGTAGCTTAGGTCTATTGTGACGGTTTATAATAAGCACCGTCAGAGTAAGAAGTTTTCGTGACAGTTTAGTCTAACCGCCACGATTTGTAGCTCTAATTTATGACGGTTGCCTCAGGAACCGTCATCTATACTTGACCAGAAATATATTGTGACACTTTTTTCAAAAACCGTCATGGTAAAATTTTTCAAACCGTCACTAAATCGCATATTTGGCCTAGTGCGAAGACAAGGCTTCCTCTACACACTTGACCAACGCATGTCGACTAGTGATCTTCTTAGTCGTAGCAATGTGACCGTAGCTTTCCCAAATCTTGGTGTACAATGTCGCATGTTTAGCTGGCACGCTAAATCCACCAATCAACACATGAACTGGGAAAGGGGCCGAATATGGAGGATTGAAGGTGGCACCTGAAACTGAATCAGCAACTGGCGGGAGATCCCCAACAACGATTTCACCCCCCCGAAGTGCTCTCCTCCACCTGAGTCACGGCGGCACCCTCGGGATGATGAATCTCCATTTCCAAATCCCTAGCTGGTGCAGTTTCCGCAGTAGGAAGTACGGTTACGCTTTCGCTCTGGTGGTCTTCCACTTCAAGATCATCCCCAAGAACGGTTTCCTCCTAAAGATCAAGATTTAGTTTACTGTAAAAAAAAAAGAGGGGAAACGAAGAAAACGTGGGAAAGAATCACTAATTCACTTTCATACTGTCTAGAGGAAGACTCAGCATTGTTGTCAGAAGAACTACTCTCACCATTACCAGACTCAGAACTTTCATCCTTTTCGGATTCTTCAACGCTATTCTCTATCTCGAAAAATGATACTTTTTGACTACTTGCAAGTTTGGTAAAGGCGGTCGTACTACTGAGACCCTGGATGGAATACAAGAATGCATTCTCAGAAAAGGAACAATGATATAGACGTTCCAAGCTAACTAAAAGTCAGTAAATTTGTGGAGTTTGACTGGAAACCTCCTGCACAATTTTTAGACCTTCGCTCCTTCACCTGGGGAATTTCCGCTTCTAGACCGATAGATTTTCTTTTAATTGAAGAATTGTCCCTCAACAATGGATTCTTTGCTAAAACCTCGACGGAAGGCCTACCACGGGTATTCTCCACCACGGATTTCACAAATTCCTGGATGATAAGGAATTCATCCTCCAAAAATGTGTTATATTTGGAAGTCGTTGACGGATTCCATTCCGCGAGAAAAGGCAGGCTTTTACCCGACACAAGAGCCCTGTCATCTAGAACAGTCGACAACGGAATTTCTTGAACTCCCGGCTGACGAACAAGTGGGACCCCTTGGTGAAAAACCATATGTCAAGAAAATCTATCAACATTATAGGAAATCGATTTGCAAGCTCCTCAGAAAAAAGATGGCACGTGACCAGGCATACAACTAAGCATGAACATCATCTCTCCAACGCTCAGGCCCTCATCATCAGAAGATAAAGACATGTTCGAGGCGGGAGAAAAGGTACTAACCTGAGTTATGGACGCATGCACCGGAGCCCATGGCTAAAAATTAATCGCATACGAGTTTTCAAGAAACCTAATCAGTTTCGGACTAGTTTTTCGGCTCCTATTCGACCAACGCAGTATCCTGGAGCCACCCCAAGACTCGGGAAGTATGGCCAATGGCTTCGGGGCATACTTCTCGAAATTCTCCCACAACCATGCTTGGAGAAAAGCGGCATGAACATACGAATCCACTTTCATATGACCATTCGAGGCGCGCATGTCCGAAACCAACAGGTCCAGGTGTGCATACAGAGAACCAAGAAATAAACCACCGACGGGAATTACGACACCTTTTGCCAATTTTATGACAAACTTAATAATTCCATGTCTTATCTCTTCCTTGCACGAGCCGTCATCAAAAATATCTCTGGATAGCCAAAGAGCCAAGAACGCTGCAAGGTGAAGTGTATTGTTCTTCTGGTTCGACTCTAACGCATCAGGAAACCACTGAGACACCCACCAGTCATAGAAGCACTACGTATCATTCTATTTCCGAACGAATCCTTTTGATTTTGCGACCATGGCGTAATGTATCTCTTCTTCATCTGCGAACAACTTAACATCAATGTTTTCAACTACGGGAAGATTCAACAGTACAACCACGTTTTCCAAGGAAATAGTCATTTCACCCCATCTACATACGGCCGTGTTGGTGTCCGGGCACCATCTGGAAATAAAAGCGACCAAGCATGGAATATCTATCCTAATTTGAAGCACTGCGGAACCTGCAACAGCATCAACGATCTTCTCCTTGGTCAAATTGGTTCTTACATGCTCTTGGATCATCATGAACCGCTTACATTTCTCGAAGGAACGCAATGGGCTCACTGGGGCTTTGAAATCAATAAAAAAACGGAATACTATTTCTTATGAAGACAAAACCGTATCACATTTCCGGGAGAAACCGATCGATCATCTCCCTCACTCTCCGGGCTGGTCATAAGTAGCGGCACATGCTTAATAGGACTTCTCCTAGCAGAGATTATTGTGAAGAATTCATCAGCCACGTTTGGCTTGGAGTTACCAACATTCTTCGGTATGGAAGAATGTTTCTCAAGCGGCGTCATAACAAAGATTCTCTCACAACACTTCCACTTTACAAACAACTACAACGAAACAATACAAGGAAAAATTATTACGGAAAATGGACGAAAGTTATTTTTCCAAGACGCAAGCCAGTCTGTTTCGAAGCTATACCCTACAGCATGGAATTCTCCTCCAACTGGGGAGGTGCGCCCCACCATGGGAACTATACACACGGCTACACCAAAGCAAGGAGCAAACCCTAAGAAGCTCGGTTTTCGTGAGAAGACATGGCAATTACTATCACATGCTTACCTTGCACAGTGAGTAGGGGGGTCAACATTTATATGGTATTCATTCCTAAGTGTTACTACAAGCTAGGGAAAAAAATACCTAAGATTCACGCCAACATTTTTACAAGGTCATGAAGAGGTACGCCTACAACTAGGGTTTACACCAGCAAAAAAAAAACGAGTTAAAGAGAAGTGTTAGAAGGTGTACATGGGATTCGCTCGTCTACTCTACTTTATTGTTGTCACACGGATGGGAAGAACAAATAGACGTGAAACAAAAGAGAGGCCCCCCCCCCCATTTTATATATACATGGTACGTGGGAGTTTGAACAAAGAAAGGATTTCCTATTTTGAGCCAAGAAGGGAAAAGAGGAAACCGGTCCTGCAAAGACCAATTTCCATGCCCAAGACCACTCATGCCATACCATGGCCCCACTGCACCTAGACTCCAATGTATGCCATTGTCATCGCCTTAGCCAAGCCATCGCTCCATCATCACGGCACCACCGCGCCTAGCCGCCCGTACATGCCATTGCCGCGGCCCTAGCCAAGACCTCCCTCCATCATCGCATCCCCACCGCGCCTAGACACCCGTGTATGCCATCGTCGCGGCCCTAGCAAGACCTTGCTCCATCACCATGACCCCACCACACCTAGTCGCCCCTGCACGTTTCACCATGTCACTGCCGCATCCAGGACCACGCCACCTCTTGGCCCTTCGAGCCAAGCCATACACTTGCTTTTCCTTCCACAACCGCGCCCCCCTTTACTTGGAGGTGTAAGACCAGACCAAGACGATAACTTTTATCTCACAACTCAACTGTCTGCATTCCCAGTATAACTTACGTAGGTCCGCCTTACCACTCAAAAAGGTTAGTCGGGTTATCCTGACCATCTTTGCAATGATTTACGCCTCGATTCCGTCCTTGTATGTCAGCATCATATGCTTAATGTTGATGGTGGTTTTTAGCTTAGGGTTAAAATCGTAAAACACTAAACCCTAGCAGACAGTAATGTCACAACATTTAAAGCAACAAACATTTAGTAGGAACATTTACTGAAATCTTTAATGTGTCTCTAAAATAATTACCCGGGTATATTTTTCAAATTAGAGTTATGACGAGCCAAACCCTAATTCCCATGTGTGCCAATGAAAAATCACGCCAGCCACACCGATCGCGCCATGGCATGCCAACCACGCTAGCCGCACCTCTGTGCCAATGGAAAATCATGTCAGCCACACCGACCGCGCCAAGGCATGCAAACCATGCTAACCGCACCTCTGTGCTAATAGAAAATCATTCCAACCACACCGACCACGCCAAGGCATGACAACTATGCTAGCCTCACCTCTGTGCCAATGGAAAATCATGCCAGCCACACTTACCACGACAAGGCATGCCAACCATGCTAGCCGCACCTCTGTGCTAATAGCAAATCATGCCAGCCACACTGACTGCGCCATGCCAAACACGTCTCTCCATGGCCCCTCATGTCGTGCCACCATGCGGCTACCAAAGTGAAGGCGTGCAATAATCAACGATTGCCCTTAAATCCTAGGAGAAAATCCTGGCCGTCTAAGGTCCCCTGATGACTTTTGGCCCAAAACCCTAGCTTGGTCACGCACTTAGCCAAAGAAAGCCACGCCGGCCGCGCCATGCCAAACACGTCTAACCATGGCCCGTCATGCTGCGCCTTTATTCTGGCCTTCCCCATGCGTCTACCAAAGTTAAGGCATGCAATAATTAATGGTTGCCCTTCAATCCCAGGAGCAAATCCTGGCCATCTAAGTTCTCGTCACGACCTTTGGACCAAAACCCTAGATTGGTCACGCGCCTTGCCCAAGCTAGTCACGCCATGCGTCCATGGCTACCCCTTGGCCCCATATTCCAAGCCAAACAAAACCTATCCAAGCTAGCCTCGCCATGCCAAACGCAATTTTCCTTGGCCCTAGCCATGCTAGTAATGTCATGCCAAGCCAAGCACCCTTGCCTTGGCCCTAGCCATGCCATACGCCCATGGAAAACCCTTGGCCCCACATTCCAAGCCAAACCGAACCTATCCAAGCTAGCCGCGCCATGACAAACACACTTTTCCTTGGCCCTATCCATGCTAGTCACGTCATGCCAAGATAAGCTCCCTCGCCTTGGCCCTAGTCATGCCATACGCCCATGGCGAACCCTTGGCCCCTCATGCCAAGTATAAACACACCTTAGCCGTGCCACCCTGTTGGACCTCACTACGTGGATACCAAAACGAAGGTCACCAGGCTACCAAGTTCCCCGATCTCGACTTTCCAAGCCACAACAACGTGTTACATATTTTCCAAAAACATTCGAGACATCAACACAAACCGGGGGATTCTCTTTGGGTATTAGTTTGGTGGTCTACAGTGTGCGGCGTACACTACGCCCTTCATAAGGAAGTGTCATAAGGGTGAGGCGCCTAGTAAATACGAGAGTTATGTGGGAAACGTTAATGGGACATAAAGACGTGAGTTAACAACTTTATGGAACATCAATTCCATAACGTTAACAGTTTCATGAAAACCAGTTTCAAGCGTTAACCACTTTATGGAACATCAAGTCCATGCATACGGTTACCACCTCCTCCCATTTACTTCCCTACTCCTTAATGAGACCAGGGTACGTTTCTACCTCGACTTGTATAAATAGGTCTTACCTATTTCCCTTTGAACAGAAGTTCATTCGGACAAAACAACACTCATAAATACTTACTTAGCTCTCCTCGTGAGCTCTCCTACCTTTTCTGATAACAAGCCGTGGTAACCCAACTACTCTTCCAGAATCAACTATTCCGGTCTCACCACTTTCCTTGCTTCCCTCCCCAAAACCAACCCATTGTCCTCCTCTTTGTGACCGAAGCAAGTCTGGAACGACCATTTCTTGGTTTAGGCCGGACTTATACAGATTGATCTCTCGAATCTAAAGTACTCCCTTGCAGTACATTTTTTAGGGTTTAAACAGTTTCTCACCTTCACACCGGCAATTACCAAGATCAGCAGAAACTATTTTCACCTATAAACACCAGTTTAGGAAACTCCTTTCCTAAAATAATCACGGCTAATTTAGGAGATAATTGATTATTCTTTAATAACTAACAATATACATAATCTGATGTATTTTATAGGGTTTTATGAATATTATGATGTGTTTTCTTAATGTGATGTGATGTGCTGTGCCACAAGTTTATCTGTGTTGTGCCACTTTGTCGATTAGGCTAGCTCAGCACAACACACGAAACTAACGTGCTGGGCCGTGCTGGGATAAGTAACATGTCGTCCTAGGCTATGCTCAAATTTAACGTGTTTTGCAGGGCCGTGCTTGTGCTGGTACGGCCCAATTTACACCTCTACTCTAGATTGATTGAACAATTAGGAATTAATGAGGATGCTCGCAAATTTTTAATAAAACCTTCACGTCTTTCTATAAGTGTCGTGTATTGTACGCATTTTCACATTTCATAATTATAAGAAAAGCAATTCTTAACATACCGTCATAAAATCTGCATGAAAAAACCCCGTTTCACATTATGATGGCCCCCAGTTTCAGTAGAGGCTGATTTTGGGTTCCATGTGCGTGAGTGTGCGGCTTTTGTAGTTGTTTTTTTAACGGTCAAGCAAGTTTTTCTGTTATATAAATACATGGTGCAGCTTGTAAAACCGTGGTGTGTTATATGAAATTCCCTAGTTTTAGCCCGAATTCATTCCGAGTCTTTCTTATGATTTTTCCTTTACAAATTTTGTTCCAATGTGATTTTTCCTTTACAAATTTATTAAACAAAGGAAAAAGATAAAGAGAGAAAGGAACAAGTTACATCGAGAAGAAAAGGAAAATAATATAAGTAGGAAATAACATATAGTCCTAATAATAAAATATAAGTATCAGTCTAGTCCAATTGACCCAGTCAATTGTCTGTTTGGTCCTAAAAATTATCATTTGGTCCTACGGTGATGTCATGGATGATGTAAATATCACCCTGTAGTGGCAGAAATACCATTTTGGATAAGGACCATATATATAGTTAAAAAGTATGAGAGAATAAATCATTCTCAGATTTACTTTCTCTCTCTATTTTTCAGATCTCGAATTTCTCTCTCCTTTTTTTCTTCTTCTTCTTTCCTCCTGTTAATGGAGGTTTCATTTTTTTTCTTCTCTTTTTTTTGTTCCTGCTGCTATAAACGACGGCGATGAAGGTGAAGAAGAAAAAGAAAAAGACGAAGAAGAAAAAGAAAAAGAAAAAGACGAAGAAGAAGAAGAAGAAAAAGATGAAGATGAAAAAGAAGAAAAGGACGTAGAAAAAGAAAAAAAAAATTCTTTCTGCTGCTGTTGTTAACAAAGAAGAAGAAACACATTTTTCTGCTGTTGTGTATGACGAAGAAGAAGAAAAAGATTATTTATGTTGTTGTTGCTTAAGATGAACTTCATTTCTGGAATGAAGTCTATCTTTTTTAGGTTTTTATATGGACTTCATTCCTGGAATGAAGTCTGTTTTTTTAGGTTTTTATATGGACTTCATTCCTGGAATGAAAGTCAGTTTTTTTAGGTTTTTGTATGGACTTCATTCCTGGAATGAAGTCAGTTTTTTTAGGTTTTTGTATGGACTTCATTCCTGGAATGAAATCTGTTTTTTTAGGTTTTTATATGGACTTCATTCCAGGAATGAAGTCTTCTTTTTTAGGGTTTTGTATGGACTTCATTCCTGGAATGAAGTCTGTTTTTTTTTTTAGCTTTTTGTATGGACTTCATTCCTGAGAATGAAGTCTGTTTTTTTTTTGCACGGAAGAACTGCTATAAAAAAAAAATTAACACGGAAGGGTATTTTTGTCTATTTAAATATTTTTAAATAATTATGTACCAAACAGTAAAGGCGTTTGACCAAAGGACTAAACAGACATGGGCCCACTTAAAAAAGGACCAAACGATATTTTTCCCATAATATAAAAGGCGAAAATCGGGGAGGACATCTATGTTCCCCAAATCCCCCTCATTCCAATATGGATTACAAGTGTGTGGATCATACGACCGTTGCAAATTAGTAGAAGTAGCTTCACATTTTGCTAAAACGCCCACCATTGTTAATTACTTTTTTTTCTTCTGGAAAAATAATAAACAAGTTCTGTAAGCCCGTGCAAAATGCCCGGGCTAGTTCATTAACTGTCGGAAACTTTAATGAAGTTGCAGTACATTAAAGACCCTTTTATTGATCTTTTCTCATGACCCCAATCCTTGACAACAAAAGGGTGCGGAACCTTAGAGGTGTAAATTGGGCTGTGCCAGCACGAGCACAGCACAGCCCAGCACGTTAAAAATGGAGCACAACACGGCACAACACGTTAGTTTCGTGTGCTGTGCTGGGTTTGACTAATCGGCACAATAGCACAGCACGGAACGCGGCATGGATAAGCACGCGGCACAGCACAGCACGCGGCACAGCACAACATAGCACGGCACGTCATATAAATAGCACGTCAAATCACGGTACACATATGTACCCGGTATATCCAAAAGACCGAGTCTAATTAAATAGGAATAATATGAATAATTAAATATATTTTCTACTCACATAGGATCCATAAACTTTAACCAAAGTTTGACCATGGATTTAGCTGTTTACATGGTCCTCTTATTTTAATTTTGTGGAAATTGAATTATTGTCCCTACTTTGGATGGGCCTTTACAAATATCCTTGAAGAACTTTATAAATATCCCTGATGGCATTATTGAAATTATTATTAAAAACATAATTTTAATTATTCCATATTTATCCTTCCTCTCTCGCCTTGTTCTTCTTCGCCTCTTATAACAGAAACATATCTTATCGCTACCACCGTCTCCAACGCTCCCACCACCACCATCTTCATTGCTCCCACCATCACCACAATTTCTATCGCCGCCACCACTACCACCACCATCGCTATCGTCGTCACCACAACCAACATAATCACATCTGCAACACCACCGTCTTATATGTTGAAGTAAAATTATACATCAGTAAAGTTTTAGATCTAATTTGCAGCCACCTCCACCACCAATACTTTCATCAACCCATCCATCTCCAATTTTCGCACCACCTCTTAGTCCTCCACCAACTCCACCACCTAATCCACCTCAAATTTAAGGTTTTTAAAATACGTGAGATTTTTTTCTTTTTGTTTTAAAAATAAGTGAGAAGAAGAAGACGAAGAATCAATTCGCTACAATCAACACCGACGATTCTTTCAGGTTCAGAACATTTCGAAATCCACATTCATGTTGACTTTTGATTTCATCCATCTTGATCTCTTTATATATCTTTTTCTTATTTGTAAGTAATTTTATTGAGTTAATATGTTCAGCATTACGATCTGATTTATATAATTTCAATTTTTGCTAAACAATTCATTGGTCCTGACACGGAGTTTGGATCAAAAATAACGATCCCTAAATGGATGACTAAAATCCCAAGATTGATTAGTTTAATTTCAATTTCTTAATCTAATCATGAAAAGTATGGCAATTGATGATTATGTATATGCTTTTTTATTTTGATTATGTCCATCATGGTCAGTTTTCTTATTATGAAAGTTGAATTAATAGATTAAAATTTGAACCGCTAATGTGATTGGGTACTATGTATAAAGTATGAGAAATTTCTCTTTAAGCCTTTACATCTGTTTAATGCTCAGCTGGTATGAATCACTATTTAAATTATAATGATGTTGTTGGTAATACTCAAGTACAAGATCCAGATCATGTTCCTAGAACTAGTAATGGATTGTCTGAAGAGATTTCTCTTAAGATTGTGAAACATGTGAGTTTTCTTCTTCTTCTGAATTGTGTGATTTTGGGGTTTTTAGTGTTTTTAGTGAGTAATCTTAGTGTTTTGAGTGTCAATTACTGTGGATTTTTATATCACTAAAATCACCTGTTTCATTCTTAAAGCAGAAATCTATTGTCTGCAATATATTGTGGATGCTATGTAGATATATTTCATTATCCATTGCAGTTGTTGATCCAAGCGCAATGGATAAACATCCACTGTTGATCCAAGCAAATGGATAAACATCCATTGTTGATTCAACTGAGATTGGTTTTGAAGCTGGTCTTGGAGCTGTTGGTGTTTATGAAGCTACAGGTAATGAAATATGGTGGTTATATGGGTTGAAGCAGGCAGTGATATTGGATCAACTATAGTTGTTAATCCATATATTTTGGATCAACTATGGTTGTTGATACATATATATGGGATTAACTACTGTTGTTGATCCTTTTAACTCATGTTTTGTAGTTTAAATCATGTAAATTTGTTCTAATGTTGAACTTGTGGTGCAATGGTAGCATGACTGACTCCATGTCAGATGATGCGTGTTCGACTCACGCCAAGTTCACTCCATTTTACATGGATAAACTATCATTATTGATCCAATTTTACATGGATCAACTTCCATTGTTGATCCACTAAAATTGGATCAACTTCTATTGTTGATCCTTTTTTCTTGGATAAACTAGATAACCTTCTACTATTGATGGTTTTGTTGGTGAATCTGAAACTGCAGCTGATGAAGTGGTAACATTGTTGATCCAACTGCAATGGATAAATTTCTCTTTTGTTGATCCAACTGCAATGGATAAATTTCTCATTGATCCAACTGCAATGGATAAACATCCATTGTTTGATCCAACTGAAATGGATCAACTACTTTTTGTTGATACAAAAAAATTGAACCAGTGATGGTGGCGACCGGCGGAGGTGGTGACGGTGGTGGTGGCGGCGGCGGCGGTGGTGACGATAAATTTGTGGTGGAGGAGGACTAGTGGTGGTGAAATGGTGGCGGTGAAGGAGTGGTGGTGGAATATTGGTGGTGGTGGCGGTTGGTAGGTGGTGATTGTTGAATGGTGGTGGTGGTGGTGGAATGGTAGTTGAATGTTGGTGGTGGTGGTTCTAGTGGTGGTGGTGAAGTGGTGGAGGAAGAAATTTGTTGTATTTTGAAATAAAGAAAAATATTATATGAGTGAGGGTATTAAAGTAATCTAATATTAAATGGATAAGGTTATAAAAAAGGAGGGACATAATTATTGTTGCATAAGGATATATTTGTAGAGAGTTAAAAGTAGGGACATATAATTAATATACCCTTTAAATTTTTTTCAAATGTCTCTATACTACACGTCTCTCTTTTGTTTGATTCCAATTACGTCTCTCTTTTTTTTGATTTACACGTCTCTTTTTTTTTATTCCAATTACTACACTCTCTTTCCCACCTCGTTTACAAAAAAAAAAAACCTAAATTTATTACCGTTCCCTGCTTTTGACGACCATTCCCTACTTTTGCCAATGTTTCAAATTAAAACCCTTAAATCCATTGCCATTTTTTATTCCTTCTCACACATATAAATAGAATCTTATAAGTTATAACATCACGGCAGCTGCTTGGTAAGAACTCTCCTCTCCTCATCTTTCTTTGCACCTCTATCACTCTTTTTTATGGATTTTCTCTTGTTAAAATCAATCGAAAACAGTAATCGCATCTCATATTCACAAACTAAGTAATAAGATCTAAGTGAATCCATCTATATTATATTATTGCTTCTATTTACTATTCCGCTTGATTAATTCATTGCAATTTTATTATTGACAGGGTTTGAATTTGCGGGGATCTTTCCAATGACTTCAAGGTAATACTGATTTTATATTTTTTTTATGAAATTTTAAGAAATTTGATACTCTTCTTTTTCTCTTACTGATATAAATATTTTTCTTTGCAGCGATTTAATCCCGATCTAAAACTTTTTTTTCTTCTGTTGCCCTTTTCGGATGTTCATGGTGAAGCAGATCTATATTGCTTTGTATATTTTGTTTGGGTAAATCCATTCAAGGTATTTTTAACTCCCAAAATCTCTGTATTTTCCTCTCTAGGGAAATGATGTTGTTATATATCCCGATCTAACATTTTTTATATTTTTTATTTACATTTTCAGGTGTACCCGGTGAAGCAGATCTATCAAATCAAGTCCCAAAGGCTTGATGTCTCGTTTGTTGCTGTGTTTTAACTAATTTTAACTCCCTTTCTATTATCTATTTACTGTTTTCTCTTAATTTTATTTTGCCTTTTTTTTTAGATTGTTAAACATGGAATCTGGTCCGAGCCAATTAGACCCATTAAATGTAGTTGACATGGAATCTGGTCCGAGCCAAATAGACCCATTAAATGCAGTTGGCATAGATATGTCCGAGGCTAATCAGGAAGTTTCTTCTAATTGTCTTGATCATGATACTACAACACCCTCTATTAATAAAACTAGGAAACGAACATCTGATGTATGGGTTAATGGTTTTTCCACAGTAACGATGATGCATCAAGGAACCCTCCAACAAAGAGATGTTTGCAAACATTGTAAAACTAACTATAAAAATAATAGTTCTAGTGGGACTGGTCACTTAACACGACATTTACTTAAGTGTATGCCTGCACACGTAGATGATGATGATCCTAAGCAAGCTACACTCAAGATAACTAGTAAAGGAGTTACTAATTTTACTTATAATCAAGCTAGAATGAGGGATGGTTTTGCTGTTTTACTTGCTGGTAAGGAAAGAGGAATTAATTTTGATATTCTTCAGTTTTGGAACACTCATGGCAGTAGTTTTCCCATTTTGCAGATAATGGCTCGTGATTTGATAACTCCTCCGGCGTCCACAGTTTCCTCAGAGTCTGTTTTCACCGCAAGTGGGAGAGTTCTAAGCAAGAAAAGGAGTCGTCTTGCCCCTGATATCTTGGAGGCTCTTGTGTGTATCAAGGATTGGAATGATGCTAAAAAGAGAAGACAAGATTTTAATGAGAAGTACGAGGAAGTCTCCTCTGATGTGGAAGATTAACTTATTAGTGGATGGTATGTATATATAATTATATTCTTATATTATTTCATTTCCAGTCGATCTCCCTAATGTCTTGAGCCGCATTTAATTCATTGTATGTTTGTTTGACAGGTGATTCCACTATCTTGACATGGATCTGGCAGTGCCATGAAAGCTTAAAAATAATTTTCCACTTTGTCTTTGATAGCTATGCTTGGAATGTGCAGTTGTTTGTAAACTATAGAGCCTGCATTCAGTCTTGATTAGGACATATTTTGAATCGAGTTGTTCGCTGCTGAATATTCTCTCTTATTGCTCTATTTTTCTGTTTTGCTTGTCGGCATTTAGTTTCTTGTAATTGTAAGGAGTTTGTAAGGTGTAGTTATTCACCAATCAGTCTTGCATATGCTTATTATGTTCTAGTATATATATAAATCTTCTATATTTCCATGTCTTTTGTCTATACATTAAAATACTGTTGGGAGATGATGTAAGTTAGATGTGCCCGACACGGCACAGCACGGTTGTTTATGTGCTGTGCTGATAGGCTGTGTTGGGTTGAGCTTTTTTCTAAAAAAGCACAGCATGGCTTAATCAAAAGCACAGCACAGCACGGCACATAGCACGCTAAGCACGGCTATTCATGTGCTGTGCTGGGCTGTGATGGCACGTTTTACACCTCTACGGAACCTAATAAATATATCAAATGGGACTAAAACTAAATTTACCTTCCAATACTTGAGACTACAAACATCAAAAAATGAGTCCAAATCTACGTTGCGATGAAAACAAAGAGGCGAGCAAACATAGGCCCTATTTAGTATTTACATTGAGTCCTGATTATATTTAGGTACCGCTATTGATCTCAATTTGAGTAACATATCAGCAGTAGGAAACAGTTATAGTTTTAGGATCTAATCTTAAACTACCCTCAAAAACCAAAAGTATTGTACATGAGCAGATGGCATCAAAAATATATTAAAAAGCAATATATACCACACTTACAAAGCCTGCTGGCGTTACTCTATATTTTCCCTTCTGCGTCACAAAAACAACCAACACTTCTCCCTTCATGTAGTTTAGGAAGGACAGTGCTACCAAGTGAAGATAAGTTTCTCGAAATGATCAATCTTCCTCTTAGCTAAACCCTATATAGGAAGAAAGAAGGAGAGCAATGGAAATTTGATGCTTACCCATGCAAAAGTAGACTGCAACATGGATGGTTAAAATTCTCGAAGGATTGCAGGAGTACCCATATTCTCGTAATTCTGCAACAGACTTTATTATTAGACATCCAAGTTAGCCTTATTGATTTTATGATTTTATCCGGTTTGCAATATTCTCTATCTACCCTGAAAAAAGAGTATTTATAACTCCCATCTAAACGATGTCTAGTCATGAACAATATTTTTAGTTTTGTAGGAAGTTTTCTTCTTCATATGTACCTGGCTAATTACTAACAAATACCAGTTCGTCTCCAAATAATGTCCTGAAGAAGTGTACCGAAGAAGCTAATATAATCAAAGAATATACCCTTCCTTGAAAATCCATGCGGAGCAAATAGCTGGTGGCTGGTGCTACTTCTAACCAAGGTTCATTGAAAATGCAATTTTAGTATTTTTTTTTTAATGAATTGCAGTATCATTGAAATTGTGTTGAACTGATGATGATCAAGAAAAAAGATGTTATGGGTAAAAACCTGAGTTCCATGTCTCTTCAAAGAAAATTATGAGTTGGCTAATAATTTATTAGCAGTATCATCAACCTGCACCATTTAATTTTGGTATATGTTTAACTCTATCCCAACGAAAAACATCATTCGTATATATCCCGCAATACTGACTATCTGAACTTCTTGTCTCGTACTTTTTTTTTCTTATCTCCAACTTTATGGAGATCAAAAAATGCCTTATGATTTTTTACATAATGTCTTGAAATGGATGAAGTTGCCCATCAGCATTGCGGCAAAATCTCCCCCACCTCATCCAGTTAGAGTATCATGATCTTATCCTTGTCTCCACCTGCCATTTCTATGCCAGTGGTAGACCGTAGACCCATCAATTATGGGATCCAAAAAGAGTATGCCTAGCCAAAATGCAATTGGCATTCAACTCCCAATATTCCATAAAATTAGAACGATGAACATACTTCATTTTCAAAATCTTATTGTTTCTTTCCATCCCACAGAATGTTGATATCCGCCCAGTTAGGCAGTCAAATATTTGATCGAACGAACGATGAACGTACCTCTTTTTCAAAATCTTATTGTTTATTTCCATCCGAAAGAATGTTGATATCCTCCCAGTTAGGCAGTCAAATATTTGATCGAACAAATGACATGTTAAACATAAGCCTGAACAGCATTCCACTTGTACCATATATATTCATCCAAATAGATGCATTCATACATATCTTTATCCAAATAGATGCATTCTAGAACTGCATCACCTCGGACACGGCAATGAATCCTGGTTGGTTTACGAAGATCAAAAGGGAACTGCGAATTGTCATCTATGATTCGATTTTTCATTAATACAGTTGTATTGAAGAAAATGTTTTCTTCTTTTTGGCTACATTGAAACCAAAGCCTATCAAAGAAAAATATTGAGGTCAGTGCACTTGAATTATGCAAACAACAATTCATATTGATTCATTTTTCATTAAAACCAAAATAACAATCATACCTTGTTATTCTTTGGTGTCCCTTGGTCCCTTCGTCTATCTGACGAATTTTAAGAAGTTACGTAATCATTTTAATCCCACAACTAATTAAGAGTGAACAACCAAAAACAATCAGACATGACTTAAAATTTAAGCAAAGTAATCTTAAATCGCAATGTACAAAACTGAAATTGAGACAGTTAATGTTTTACCTTGTATCTTAACATCCTCTGATCTCTATATCAAGGACTTAGAAAATTCTTTACACGGTACTGAAGTCAAGGCCCGGAAAACTTAACCCGACGATACAGAAGATGTCCCCTCTATTGTGTTTTTGAAACAGAGGCATGAGAGATTTCTTTAAAGGAAGTCAGGTTATTATACATGGTTTGCCTTGAATCCTCTTGAATCGTCACCAAAAGAAACTTGATTGAAACTTGACCAAAAGGTTAATTTTTTGTTATGGTGTGCTGTTCATGGAAGACTAAATTATCAAGACAGGATGCAATACAAGGGAGTGGATATTGACAGTTCTTGCAGCCTATGTGGAGACAGTACAGAATCTCAAGACCATATTTTACTTCACTGCAAAGTTGCGCACAAGGTTTGGTCATCTATAACACCTTCTGAGGTTTGGGCATGGGTTTTTCCAGATTCTTTCATTAATCTGGAAAAATCTTGGTACAACAATACTTTCTCTGGCACTGCTAAAGTGGTGTGGAAACTTATCTTGGAGGGAAAGAAATTGTCTAATTTTTGAAGAAAGTTACACTTATAAGATAGATGAAGAATTATGTTGTGACGCCAAAAAACTATTTCTCACCTGGGCTGCTGCTTTCGGTAATAGGGTTCATTTAAACTTTGCTTATACAGTCAAAAACTGGAATATTGTATTTCTTTAGTTTTTTCTTACTACCTCTGGTAGTATCATGTACATTCTTTTCTTCTCAATAAAATCTTCTCTTACTATCAAAAAAAAAAAAAAAAAAAAATTGACCAAAAGATATCTTTATCATATTCATCAAAAGACGTATCTAATCATATATATTCTCTTAATTAAAAGGTACCTCTTTATTCCAAGCAGTTGTCTTTTGGATAATCTCCAATGGGCATTTTTTTCCCTTCCAAAACACATACTTGTTGGTGAACAGAAGTGTCTATTAACAATTTATCATTCTACGCTGATGTGGCACCTACTTTATGATGATGTGGCACCATAATAGATCAGAGTTCTTGAAAACAAATTTGGTGTTGACACATCAGCAAAATCATTCTCCTTTATATTAAGAAGAATTGATCAAGACATAAAACATTGTTATTCGGTATTATGAAATTCGTTAAGCAACCTTTGTTGCTCATTACCTATCTTCTAGTAAACATATTATCATTCTCTTCTGCCCCTACTTACATCCTTGTAGTATTGGTGACAAGTCGTGAAAACTCCTTTAAGATGCACATTAAAAATTGGCTAAAGGATGGCGTGGTCCAGAATTTTTGTTACCTAAATTGGAATCAAATCTGTGACCTCATGATCGGACTTTAAATGTGTTCTGACAAACATACATCTCTGTTATTGAGGAGACCTTCTCCTTGAAAGTAAAAAGCTGATGGCAGCTGATGACGAAACTGAGAACATTTTAAACCTTTTACTATTCACTATAATACTGCTTTGGATGTCTTCCTTCATATATGTGTCTCCCATTCTAAAGGTACTAATCGGTTGTTTTTGCAGAAGCCTGGTCTCCGTGTCAGCTGGTCTTTTGGTGCACACCGACGCCGTGATTGATAGCGAGAATAGGGCCACAAAAGCAGAATAACTAAAAATTCATCCATTGATAATGAACCAATCTATTGGAAGAACCCAAAATCATAACATTAACGACAAAGGTATCAGGAAAAATTAGTGAAAGGAGCACCGATTTGCTTAATTCGCTCATCCTGATAACGTGATAGTAATGTTGATGAATTATCATATTCTAAAGAATATAATTTATTGATGACATATCTTAAAATGAAAGTAACCTTACTGCTGGAATGAAAAAAAATAGGGTCATTGATTTTGATGTCCCATAGATTGGACACACACCTGAATCATTGGTAAAAAAAGAATCATGTCATAAAAAGTCCTTCAAGATGGAAATATTAAATGGTTAAAGACTCAACCACCGAGTGATGGGGGTTTTTTGTGAGCTTAAATTGGGATCAAACCTGTGACCTCATGGTCGGATTTACATTTACCACTAGCCAATTTAACTTCATGGCTTCTTTGGACGTTACAACAAATTTATGGACCCTTATCTTTGGCTTGAATTTAAACTTTCTGTACACATATACACGGTGTAGAATCATGCGTATGTTCATGGTTACTACTAGCAAACAAGGAAAGACAAAAGAAAAATGTGGATTGGGTTGCCAACTGATAGCCTTAACGCTAAGATATAACGATGAAAATGATTTTTAGTGCTTGAAACTTGAAAGAGTCTGTGCGCAATTTATATATCTAGGAGCTTTGCAACTTTTACAGAAATCTCGGTGCGTATCATTGAGCATTTTAATGCAAAGAATTAAGATTAAAATTAAAACATGATCGTATTAGTACAAAGTAAGGATTTGGAAAATTAAATATATTGAACCCAATTACTTTGCTAACATTGCTTAAAGAGCAATATTTTTCGATATTTACATACATTATTTCCTAAATCCAAATTTAAGAGGTGCAAGTAAATACAATTACAAAATCCAGTGATACGATACACCAAACTGTTAAACTTAAGGTTCAACTCAAAAAATAATTGTTATTCTTTATCTCCAAAATGGGAGGTATTTATAACCAACATTACAAGAATTAAATAATTACATTAATTAAATAATGGAGTAGGTAAATGAAGAAAACAAGGAAGTCCATGTTAGGTGAAGGTTGGTGGAGTAGGTGTAGAATACAAGGAAGTCCATGTTAGGTAAAGGTTGGTGGTGTAATTGGTGGAATTGGTGGAAGGTGGAAGGTTGATTCAACACTCTCCCTCAAGGTGGTGCATATATGTCACAAATGCCCAACTTGACAAGTGAATCGTTAAATATATTATTTGATACAGCCTTAGTCAGAATATCTACCAGTTGTTGTGTTGTTCGGACATATGGTACTTCAATAATTTTTTCTTCAAGTTTCTCATAAGTTCCTGTCAATTTCCACGTGCTTCGTTCGATCATGTTGCAACGGATTCTCTGCAATTTTGATTGCTAACTGATTATCACAAAACAACTTCATAGGTTTTTCAGATGGGAAACCAAGCTCTCCCATAAGCCTTTTCAACCATAACAATTCACAAATGCCTTTTAGCATTGCTCTATATTCTCGTTCAAAGATCGGATAAGGAAACAACATGTTGTTTCTTAGACTTCCATGTCACTAAATTTCCTCCAACAAAGGTAACATACCCAGATGTTGATCTTCTCCTGTCACCTTTACCTCCCCAGTCTGAGTCAGTGTAACTTGATGCACCAAGATGTCCATGTTTTGAAAACATCAAACCTCTGCCTGGTGCGGACTTCAAATATCTTAGTATCCTGGTGACTGCATCCATGTGTTGCTGACCCGGATTATGCATAAATCTGCTTACAACACTTACAACATAAGCAATATATGGCCTTGTATGAGAAAGATAAATCAAGCGACCAACTAACCTCTGATATTGTCCTTTGTCTGCTGGTATTTGATCAGAACATTCTTCAAGACCATGATTTTGTTCCATAGGAGACCCAATTGGCGTACAACCAGTCATACCAGTTTCCTTTAACAAATCAATCACATATTTTCGCTGACACAAGAAAATTCCCTTTCTGGATCGATTAATTTCAATACCCAAGAAGTACTTAAGTCCACCCAAATCTTTCATATCAAACTCAGAATACAAGCAATTTTTCAGATTACTCATCTCTTCAGGGTCATTTCCTGTTACCACCATATCATCTACATAGATAATAAGAGAAGTTACCTTGTCACCTACTCTTTTAAGGAACAAGGTATGATCAGCATTACTCTGTATATATCCAAATTTCTTCATTGCAATGCGAAATCTACCAAACCATGCTCTGGGAGATTGTTTCAAACCATATAAAGCCTTCTTTAACTTACACACAACATTAGCATTGTTTGGAGCATTATAACCTGGAGGTAGTGTCATGTAGACTTCTTCTTGCAAGTCACCATGTAAAAGCATTTTTTACATCATATCATAGAGGCCAGCCTAGATTTGCTGCCAAAGACAATAATACTCGAATAGTGTTGATTTTTTCAACAGGAGCAAACGTCTCCTGATAATCAATACCATAAGTCTGGGTAAACCCTTTAGCCACAAGTCTTGCTTTATACCTGTCAATAGAGCCATATGGATTATGCTTGATAGTATATACCCACCTGCAGCCAACTGGTTTCTTTCCTTCTAGTAGTGAGACTATATCCCATGTACCATTTTCTTCATGTGCCACCATCTCCTCTTTCATAGGACCAGACCATTTCGGATTAGATAGTGCTTCTTCTACTGTTTTGGGAATAGTAACATCTGCCATTTGACTGACAAACGCTTTTCGCTCCTTTGATAATCTATGAGTTGACACGTAATTCGAAATAGGGTATTTCACCTTCCTTAATGCTTCAGGTGAAAAACGATCTGGTGGAACTCCACGATTACTCCTTGGTGGCAACTGGTACCTGTCGGTGTCAGGTAGTTCACAAGTATCATTAGTATTAATCGAACAATCTATGCTTACCTCAGGGACATCGGCACCGGCTGGAGGACAATTAGATGTAGGTACTGTTGATGAAGAGAGAGATGGAGCTTCAAGAGAAGGGGTGTCAATTTCTTCGGAAACAGGAATATCGAACTCTTGAACCGGCTCCATGACTTTTATGTCATCAATTCTTGAACTACTGACAGTTGGATGTGTACTTATGCTTGTTTCATTTGCTGTCATATTTATTTCACTATTAGTCGGAAACAAATCCATCCAATTCAACTCTTCAATAACACTCTGTCCCTGAAGAGGAGAATCAGATACATCGGATGAGTAAAACATTTCGTGCTCAGAAAAGGTGACATCCATAGTAACATAAAATTTATGACTTTGAGGATGATAACACCTATAACCCTTCTGGAATGGATGATAACCAATAAAAACACATTTGATAGCACAAGTATCTAACTTTGTACGTAGATGTTTCTGAAGATGTACAAAAACAACACAACCGAATATTCGTGGAGGAAACTTAAGATGAGAAGGTATTGTTACAAACGAAGCCAATTTGTCCAAAGGCGTCTGAAATTTCAAAACACTTGTTGGTACTCGATTAAGAAGATATACTGCACTAGTAATAGCTTCTTCCCAGAATTTTGGCTTCATATTTGACCCAATCAAGCATGCCCTCGTAATTTCAAATAACTGGCGATTTTTTCTTTCCGCCACACCATTTTGTTGTGGCGTAGATGGGCAACTAGTTTCATGAATAATTCCATGTTCTCTAAAGTATCCTTGTAATACTTCATTAACATACTCACCACCATTATCAGAACGAAGGACCTTTAAGTTAGCCGAAAATTGTGTCTGGATCATTTTATGAAATGCGCGAAAACGATCAGCCACATCAATTTTATTCTTCATTAAATAGAGCCAGGTCATACGAGTACAATCATCGATGAAGATAACAAACCACCGAAATCCAGTAGTACTGGTAATACGAGAAGGCCCCAGGACATCGTAATGAACCAAATCGAATGAGACATATCTTCTACTGAAACTATCTGGGTAAGTAGTACGATGACTCTTCGCAAGAATGCAAGTATCACATTTAAAGTCTGACAGTTTGCAAGACTTAAACAAATCAGGAAACAAGTGCTCCAAATATCCAAAAGAAGCATGTCCTAACCGTCGGTGCCACAGTAAGATCTGATTTTTAGATGCATAAGAATACCTTTTAACTGAAAGAGATCTCCTTTCACAAACATCGTCGATGTAATATAAACCATCTCTCTTAGTACCTCGCCCAATTATCTCCCCGTTGCCGAGATCCTGAAGAAGACAGAAAGTGGGGTAGATTAGTACTAAAAAATTTAATTGTGCGGTTACTTGCGCTGTAGACAAGAGATTATTTGAAAGAGAAGGAACCAATAATGGTTGTTCTAAGGACAAGGAAGGTGTTAAATCAACTCTCCCAGCTCCGGTAACCGAATACGGTACACCATTGGCGTTGGAAATAGTTGTATACGCAGGTAAAAACGGATCTTTCAAAATAGAGGCATTGAACGTCATATGACCCGTAGCACCAGAATCGAGAATCCAGCCATGATCTTTTCCAGAATCAGTAGCAAGTAAAGCGACATCAACCTTACTCGATTGCTCAAACAAGTTCGGATTAACCAAATAATGAGATTCCACCACAGAAGAATGAGTATCGGTCGTCGTAGTCATCATTGAACTACATGTATCTACCCCTCTTTGGTCGATCTTTATTTGTATTTTATAGGCATCCCACCAATGGGGATAACCAATTTTCTTGAAACATTTCTCCACGAAGTGTGAATTGCCTCCACAGTAAACACAACGTTTAACGGAAGACATTATCACGATTAGAGAAGAAATTATATGAAGTATGAATATAGGTCGCAAGCAGCTTGCGAAAAACTTGGCAAGCGTTTTTTTTTTTTTTTTTTTTTTTTGTGAGACTAAAAAAGGTACAAATGAAACTGATTGTGTACACAATTGTTTATGGGAGGCGAAAAACAAACCAGCTAGATACTAGATAGTAGCTAAAAATTATATGAGTAGTCGAATAAGAGGAACAAGTCCTATAACGGTAAAAACAGTAAGAGTTTAAATTCAAATCAAGTTTTTTTCTCTTTCACAGAGAAATTAAGTTTGACAAATCAACCAAATATATGAAAACAAACTTAACAGGGGTTTTCTTATAAGAAAAACAAACTCAATAAAAAAAAATCTTGATCAAAGATGATAACTGTTTGTACGAAACAAAAAACAGCAGTACAACTTACTTAGTCCAAGATAAATGGATTAACAAGTTTAAGTAGGATTTAAAAAGGACAATCATAAAATCAACATAACAAGTTTATCATAAAATAGGTAGTACAACTTACTTGTTTCAATAAGTGTATAAAGAAAAACAAGAACCTTAAGCCAGCGGAAGAAGGATCAATCGAAGTAACGAAGCACTCACTATTACTAAGAAGCACTCAACTCACCATGGAGCTCTGATACCATGTTAAACTTAAGGTTCAACTCAAAAATAATTGTTATTCTTTATCTCCAAAATGGGAGGTATTTATAACCAACATTACAAGAATTAAATAATTACATTAATTAAATAATGGAGTAGGTAAATGAAGAAAACAAGGAAGTCCATGTTAGGTGAAGGTTGGTGGAGTAGGTGTAGAATACAAGGAATTCCATATTAGGTAAAGGTTGGTGGTGTAATTGGAGGAGTGATTGGTGGAATTGGTGGAAGGTGGAAGGTTGATTCAACACAAACAATAAAAATCGCATGTATAATTGAATCAGGGAGAAAAAATCCAAGTTCTCTTCTTCCGTGGATAAATCTAACCTTTGAATACGGAAGGTTGATTTTCTTAGCCTATTGAGTTTTACCCTTAACATGAAACAAGAAAGATTCAATCGCGAAAGATCTACCACCCATTTTAAGAAAGTTGCAATAGAAAGATGATATTCAGGGTTTGTAGTCGAGAATCGAGACTTTGCATTGTGAAGCTTGCTTATATTATCAATGCTACTGCGAGAAGATCCAAATTCCATAAATGAAGAAATGGCTTGATGAAGAAGCTCAGTGAATTGAGTACTTTATGTGAGGTCAATGCTTGTGAAATTTTATATGGACCATAAGATCTATAGAAGAAGTATGGCCAGCACAAACGGAAGCACATGGTGATCATCAGGTTCTAGAGCCTGCCAGTGATGGATGTCAACAAATAATGGAATCAAGAAAGTTTCATTTACAACCGGATTCGATGATAAAGGAACAGTACAAGAAACATCAACGTAAAAAGACGCTAGTTTTATCATTTAGGGCTATATAAAAGAACGCCCTTCTGCAATTTAATGCTTTCTATTAATCGAACAAAAGACCTACATCTTGTCTATAGTATAAATTGTACCAGCATTGTGGGTAGACTTCTCCACCCATATACAATCACTGTATTTTTAGTTTTTTTAAGTAGAAGGTGAAAAGAGAGACAAAGGTTAGTAGAATTGCTAGGACTACTGTCAGAAACCCGCAAACTTCCTGAAGGTTTTTATGAAATCAAAGACGTGAGGAAGAAAAGGATTCACAAGGTAGTCTATTAGGAAATAATATAGGAGAGTCTATATTTAGGATATACATATTTTAAGTTGTGAGAGTTATATTAGGAATGAAATATCTTGAGAACCAAGTCTTGTGCCTTGAGAGCCAAGTCTTGTGATTGTATAAATAGCTAGAGAATTAATGAGAAAGAGACACCAAGATCATTATCAATGTAGTCTTTTACGTTTCCGCGTTTATGTTCTCCTCTCTCTTGCTCGATCCTTAACATGGTATCAGAGCAAGGTGAGAGGGAGAGAGGAGAGGAAGAGAAGTTACATGTTTTTCGTAAGGAGTTTGCAAAGTTGCGATAAGATAAGGAGAAAGAAGACTAACAAAAAATAAATAAATTAGGGCATATTTTTGGTGCCGAGAAAACATGGCAGATGAGATATCGTTGCTGAGGGATAATAATAATAAGAAAAAGAAGAAAAAGAATAAATAATAATATGAAGAAGAAGAACGGGCCCTAGCTCAGTTGGTCATCCCCGTTCCCCGAAGTTTCATGCGTTCCAGGAGGTCCCAGATTCAAGTCCCCAATGGCGAAATATTGCAGGAATTAACATGGAAGGTAGTGTTAGTTTGCCCCCTTGTGACACAATCTCCCCCCCCCCCCCCTCCCGCTTCGGCTCCCCTTGGCAAGGTTACCCATGAGGCTCGCTGGTAGGTTAGCATAGCAACCTGTTCAATTAATGTAGTAATATATCGTTGGAGATTAGCTTGTTAGGCTTCCAACTAGTTTCATGTAATAATATTTATCTAATATAAGGAAATAATTATAATAATAATAGAGTGTTACCGGTGTTTTTGATGAGAAGATGGTCATAAAGGCCAAGATGGAGCTGTTTAGGGGTTGTCTGTGAAGGCGTTGAAGCTGAGTTAAAAAAAAACACGCAAGGTTTACTGCCGCCCTAGGTTACTATCCTTGTTGTCTGTCAAGCAGTGTTCGTGAGGGTATCGAAATGAAAGAATGACTTGAAGCAAGGTTGAAAGTTGAATCAGATAAACCATATTGGAGCGATATTACGAAGAGCACGAATAATTTGAGCATGAAGTTTACAGAGGTGATATACCAGATGAAAAAGAGATGGACTTGTTATGATTTTAGGTTTACAGTTTGGATAAAAAGGGCTGCTTCCATCGACTGTTATTGATTTGGAAACATGGGTTATGATCAATGGAATAGAATACAAAGAAGAAGATGGAAGGCAGTGGTTGATGTTTGCAGAGATGATGAGGATGGTGTTGTTGCTCGTGATTCATGGTGGCGATTGATTTTCGACAATGGAGTCGAGAGTTTATGTTGTTAGTTGTTCATAGTGATTAATTAGAAGAGAGGAGCTAAGAAGTCATGTTACTGATGAAAGGTACTCGATCTTGGAAGTGATGATGATATCTGCTGCTATTGTTGAAAGATGAAGATGGAACAAGATCATATGGTCGGAGGAGATGGCTGGCAGTAGAACAGGGAGAAAAAGTTGCTACCAACGACAGTTTATGGTAATGCTCTTTGTGATCATGATGAGATGATGTCCATGAAGATGATGGGATCGCGTTGTGAGATGGAAAAAAAATGGAGCTCGAGTTAGGTGATGCTTATGGAGTCATGGTGCAGGTGATTAGTTGGTTGGCCGTGATCTAGTTGGAGTTTGGTCATACAGATGATGGTTATAGAATGATGAAGAGAACGTTGCTTCCAAGGTAAAAATGGAGTTTGAATAGAGAGGAGGAGCTGGTTGTAACTGATGATGTTGTTGGAAGATTGTGTTGATGGAGAACAGCAAGAAGCTGCTGATAGTATTGGTGATGAATGACAACGGAGAGGAGTGGGAATCTGTGATGTGTGATATTGCTGCATGTTGCAGATTTTGCAGCTGTCAAACTAAAAAGAAGGTGTGTACGTAATTCAGATGATAAGAAGTGAAGGAGAGAAGGTGTTTGTTTAAAAGCCTACAAACCAAAGTGTGACAATTATGTCACTACGTGGCAAATCTGTTACGAATTCATAAATGTGGCAAATCTGGATAAAGTGGCAAATTTGTAAAAGCAAATAACAAGAAGAAGAATAGTTAGAGCTTGTGGCAAAAGCTTGACGAAATGAAATATTGTGAGAGAATCTGGAGAACCAAAGAAGTGTTACTGTTTTCGAACAAAAGCGTGACTGGAACAAAGATGAATAGAAGATAAAACAACAAAAATGTTGTGAAGAAATAAAAAAAAAAATCACCAAGAGGTGATGAGAGAAAAAACAACAATATTAGGTTAAAATCCTATGAGTTGTAGAGAATAACAAAAATGGGTTAAATTCTAAGGAGTGCAGAAGTATTCTACCAAAAAACCCGAAGAGGACCGAAATGTCCATAAACTACGAAGAGGACCGAAATGTCCCTAAACTACGAAGGGGGGCGTAATGTCCTTAAACTTCCGAAGAGGACCGAAATGTCCCTAAACTACAAAGAGGACCGAAATGTCCCTAAACTATGATGGAACCTGTATGTTCTAAAACTACTATTGGGACCAAAACGTCCTTAAACTACGAAGGGGAACGCAATGTCCTTAAACTTCCGAAAATTGGGACCGAAATGTCTTTAAACTATGAAGGGGACCGTAATGTCCTTAAACTTCCGAAGGGGACCGAGATGTCATAAAACTATGAAGATGGGACCGAGATGTCCTAAAACTACGAAGGGGACCGAGATGTCCTAAAACTATGAAGATGGGGACCGAATCGTCCTTAAACTACGAAGGGGACCGAAATGTCCTTAAACTACGAAGGGGACCGAAACGTCCTTAAACTACGATTGGAAGATATTTTCGCAAAAACGTTAGGGAAAGCTTAGTTTAAATTTATTTTGTTCAAGGTGGGAATTCGTGATCTCCATGCTCCATCTTGAGGGAGGGTATTAGGAAATAATATAGGAGAGTCTATATTTAGGATATACATATTTAAGTTGTGAGAGTTATATTAGGAATGAAATATCTTGAGAACCAAGTCTTGTGCCTTGAGAGCCAAGTCTTGTGATTGTATAAATATCTAGAGAATCAATGAGAAAGAGACACCAAGATTATTATCAATGTAGTCTTTTACGTTTCCGCGTTTATGCTCTCCTCTCTCTTGCTCGATCCTTAACATAGTCTTTTTTCATTTTGCTTAAACCCTAATTAAGAATTCTCAACATAATTTTGTTTAAATCCTCATTTTGTTTCTACATCCCTAACCATGAAGAAAAATTTATGATATGTTGAGAATTCTTAATTAGAGTTTAAACAAAATGAAAAGAGATTACCATGTGAACCCTTTTGCTTCTAACGTTTTCGATTTTGTAGAAACCTTCAGAAAGTTTAGGTTTTTCTGACATTAGTCCTTGCAATTCAACTTCCCTCTCTTTCTCTCTGTTTACTTCTTCTGCTTGAAAAAGCAGATATACTTTTATTATCAAGGTAAGGGTGGGGATGTCAACCCACAATGGTGAGACAATTTATACAATAGATTAGTAGCGTCCTTTGTTCGATTAGTAGAAAGCAATAAATTGTAGAAGAGCGTTCTTTTATGTTGGAATATTTTCAACCGCGCTACGAAGGGGGGTCCTGGGGGGCGTAGCCAGAAAACGTTGAAAACGTTTCCAGAAAATTCGAAATTCAACAGACAGTGGCTGTTGATGAAGAGACGCATCTCTTTGTGAAGAGAAACCTGTTGGTGAAAAGACATGTCTTTTCCCAACAGATGCAAAAACTCCTATAAGTAGCATCTCCCAAACCCATTTCGACATATTATCTTGAAAACCCTTTCTCTGTTTTCTCTCTTCTTCTAAAGCATCATCAGAACTTTCTTTTCATGTGTTCTTGATTGGGTCAAGGGGTGCAAACCTTGAATCCAATTTTCGGTTGTAGGGCTTTCACTGTATCCTGAAGGCAGTATTTCACATACCTGTTGCAATTGCCAACTCGTTGGAAGGGTAGAAATATTTGTCTAAAAGAAATCACCAGAGCCTTGAAAGCTTTTGAGTACAACCACAGTCTGTTTTTGTGTTTCATCTCCATTGCAGCCCGGTAAGTTTTTCCAACATTTTACACCTAATGTTCATTTTAGTGCTTTAGTTGATATTGCCTTGTTGCTTGAAGAAAAAGAGAAAGAAGCTCAATACAAATTGTCAGACCTCAAACTACACCTGCTAATACTAAGTACTGCTATATTTACTGCACCCGATGCTAGTGATGCCTATACTACTGATATCTCTAGCTATTAATCGTAGTACTAATTCTAAATCGTAAACCAAGCATGTGAGAAACAGTATTTTTTGCAATGTGAATTAAAGTATGTTATCATTCTCATCCACCTTGTTCACATACCTGAATTTAACAATTGAAAAAAAGTGCTAGTGGTTCAGACACGGGGAAGAGAAAGCTTTTTGTGTGTCTATATTGGGATCAAATCTGTGACCTCAAGGGTCAAAATCTTGGATTAAATTGTTAGCCAATTTGATCTTCATAAATTCTTTAGTGGTTGCGATAAATCGATGAACACATATCTTGCGCTTGAATTTGAAGTTCTCCTAAATATATATATATATATATATGTGGGATAGAAACATATACATATTCAGGGTTATTGGCAGCAAACAAGGAAAAAAAAGACAAACAATGAGGATCGCCTATACTAGAAACATTAATGCTGAAATAAAATGGTAAACAAAAAGAGTTTATGCTCAATATATAGATGTGTAGTTTGCAACTATGTGTTTTATTGTTTATACAGGGTTCAATGCACTTGTTTCTGTGCAGGTTAATGTTCATTGTAACTAGATTTTTCTTTTTTTAGTAAGTATTCACAGTATGTACAAAGAAAAAGAACTAAAATTATTGGTGGCATACGTATCTAAAAGTATGGAAGATTTCACTTAAAGATTTAGCAAATCTAATCTATTTTACCCAATTAATGTCCTGACAAAATTTGATAGTCCCTTTTTTCTAGAAATTTATAATAGCATAATATGTGCAAGTGTAATTTCAGAACAAGGATATAAATTTAGATAGCAGTCGTTCATCATTTTACAATTGAGTATGTGTTAAAATCAGTATCATCTTCATAATCATTCACAATCCCTATCACATAATAATCTGAAAATGGAAAGAAACAACAGGCAATATAGAACACAGACTACAAATCCAAATCCATACCAGACATGATATTATCCATCAGTTAATACGAACAATGGGAACAAAAGAAAAGGAAAAAGCGTGGATGATTACAAATTAAAATAAATAAAATAAAGCTGAGATATGGATATCTAATGGTCGTAGTAATTAAAAAGAAACACGACTAAAATTGCCAAGTTAAGCGTTGAAACCCTTCAATGTACAGATATTGTGAGAATTTAGAAATTTGATCTATTAAGCCAATAAAGTGTGAATCAGATATTTAAGAAAGTAATAGAGGTGTAACTGTGTGCTTACGAATTGATGCTCATGGTTAAGGTCTACTCTGCCGCTTAACAGGAAAAAGGCTCTCCACATACAATTTAACCGTCGAATGCTTAAGAGAATATAAGAGGATGCCTCCACTAATTTCTATCTTCCTGAAACTCTTATTATTCCAATTGAGACAATGTAGAGAATCGTCATCCTGAACTTGATTCCACAAAGTCTTGGATACGATTATTTCTTTCGTTCCTAAAATGGGTATAAACTGCAAATGCCACTTGATACCCGATAAATAAGAAGGTAATTAAATAAGAAGGTAATTAAACATTAACTTCAGTCCAGTTATGATAATTATCTAATAATGCTACCTTGACACAGTTGGAACTCATGCTGAATAACAAATCTAAGTTTCCATCCAATTCTGTTAAACCAATATTATCAGTACAGTTTTGTCGCTGGTTGAGAATAGAACTTGGGATTACGACTGATCTAAACTTTTCGGTATCAACATCGAATGCTACAATGAATTTAGGCCCATGAATATCTGTTTCATGAGCTTCCTTCATAAGCATCTCAGTTCTGAAGTATATAACACCATTCATATAAACCGAAGCTCCACGGATTCCAACGTCATATTGCGGGATTTCATATCCTTCTCCACTTATTGTCTCCTACAGTCAGCACTTCGCAAAATACATAGGAAACGGGGATATTCTCGGTAGATGATATGCGCCATATACAAATCGCTTTGTGCACCTTTGTGGCAGGACAAAAGAGACTATTCTTTTTTCTCTATGTGAGGGAACGAAAGAGACTATTCTTTTTTCTTCTGAATTAGACTATTTTGTTTACAGTTCGAGAAGCTGTTTGCAGTTCGAGAAGCAATTTGGACAAAAGATTTGTAACTGAGTCCTGCTAAGCCAAGCCTTCTAATCCGACAAACCCAAGTCCTACCCATACAAAAGTTTATGATAAAAGTTGTGAATCAATGGAATAAAAAAACATATAAAATTAACGCAAATGCTAGAGATTTTGTGGGTGAAGTCCCGTGGAAATCATTAGGAATGGAAATGTACAGACTGATAAGAATTAATGGAAATTGAGTATTTGTACAAATTCAGATCTTTCACCTTAAAACCCAATGTCCAAGCTAGAAATTGTTTGTGACAAAAGAGAATCGACCATTTACATTAAAAGGTTTGGCCCCTAAAAATTTAATATTGGTTCCGCCACTGCTGCAGTGGAAGACAATTATATTCTTTGCTGCCAATTAGGTGCAATTCAAACTAGATAGGCGCAATCCAAGCGTCTCATGGAGATGGGCTTCAACCCTTTCCTACTCGTGCTGTTTCCCAACCTTCTAGTCATCTTAATGTGGCCAAGCAGGTAAGAATGATATCTTACCAGAAAATTACTATTTTCCAACCACTCCTGAGATCTTCTGTTAGAGCACCTTATTTAGTGTTGCGTTCATGTTTTCAGCTTTTCAGGAGCCGGTTGAATCTTGATCTTGCTGGGAACCATCATAAGTTCGGTCTGTTCAAGTGTGGCTCCATTCTTTCCTCCGGTGTCTCTATCTTGGAGGGAGTGACTTCATCTGATCTATGCAACCAGTTTTAAATACTGAAACATGGAGAGGTGGGGAATTTTTGTGAGTCTGAATTGGGATCAAACCTGTGACCTTATTGTGGGACTTTAATTTACTGCTGGCCAAATTGTTCCATGGTTTCTTTGGTTGTTGCAATACCGATGAGAACATTATCTTTCGGTTGAATTTAAGTTTCTATGCACATACACATGGTATAGAATCATGCATATATGTTCACGGTTGTTGGTAGCAAACAAAGAAAGACGAAAAACGGCGTGGATTCGGATCCTTAACTGGAGAACCTCAATGCTAAGATAGAATGCTGAAAATCATTCTTAGCGCTTGAAATCAGAAAGAGTTCGTCCCCAATTTATAGATGTAAGATCATTACAAATTGTATACAAAAAGCTCCGCGCGTATACATGAGAAATTTAATGAGAATCACAATTAAAATTATAGATTGCTTCGAATAATTAATTTAGCACAAATTAAAGATTTGGAAAATTAAATGCTAAGGGTGTAAGTACAGTGTGTTTGTCCAAACTAGAAATTGTTTGTTGCAAAAGAGAATCGACCACTTGCATGAAAAAGCTAACTCCCCTAAAATTTAATCTTAGTTCCGCCACTGCAGCTATGATTCAAGCGTCTTTAGATCGGAGGTAAGGTAATCAAGGGAGCACTCTGATAGCGAGACTCCGATCAGAAAAGCGGTGGAACAAACTCATGCTCTCATCAACTAGTTGGGCACAATCTAAGAGTCTCATGGAGATTGGCTTCAAACTCGTGCTCCTGCCCAACCTTCTAGTCATCTTTATGTGAAGAAATATGAAGGAATAATATCTTACCAACAAAATACTATTTCCCGCCACTATGGAAATCTTCTGTTAGTACACCAATTATTTAATGTCGCATAACAATAATACTGCCCAGCTATCAGCCTACTACAGGTCGATCAGGCGGGTTGATTTTTCCAGCATTTCAAGCGCCGGCTGATTCCTGATAGTGCTGGGAACCATCAGAAGTTCTCGTAGTCCAAGTGAGACACCACTTGGTCCACCAATGTTTCTGTCTCAGCAGAGGTGGCTTCGGAAAATCCATTCTACCAATGCTTAAGATACAAACATGGAGAGGTGGAGGATTGTTGTGAGTGTAAACTGGGATCAAACCTATGACCTTATGGTCGGACTTTGATTTACTGCTAGCCAAATGATGCATAGTTTCTTTCGTTGTTGCAATAAATCGATGAGAACTTAAGTTTCTGTAGACGGTATAGAATCATGCACAATGTGGATTCGATTTTGAGTGCTTCAAACTTCAAAATTTTACGCCCAATTTATAAATGAAAGAGCATTACAAACAAACAAAAAGATCGGCGCGTATCAGTGAGCAATTTATTTAGAATCAAAAACAAATATTTTGTGGTCATTAAAATCAATTTTTTTCAATGATTATAATGGTGCAATAAATCACAATTAAAATTATCGAAAATTTTAGTAGAAGTAAAGATTTGGAAAATTAAATTTAAAGTGTAAGTAGTGTAATTACAAAGGCTGGTGTGCCTGATTTGGTGCCTCCTACACATCAATATAAAGCAATAACCATACTTGTAGTCTTGGGCTTGCCATCACTAAACTGAACAGAAAAAATAATTAACCATTTGTGATTGATAGTGAGACTTGGGCCACAAAAGCAGAGGAACATTTTTTATTTTTTTCCCTGTGCTACTATTTAGGTACGATCCAAGCGTCTCTAGAGGAACAAAGGTGAGGGAGTAGATCTAAAGAATATAATTTACTAGTATCATGTCTAGGAATGAAAGTAAACGACTTAGGGCTTTTTCTCTGGATGTTCCTAAGTTTGGATACACGCCTGAATCATTGGAGACCACTGGAGAGACTTTGCTAGAAAAAAATGGGTTAAAGACTCAACCATCGAGTGGTGGAGGATTTTTGTGAGCCTAAATTGGGATCAAACCTGTGACCTCATGGTTGGATTTACATCTATCACCAGCCAATTTGAACTTCATGTTCTCTATGGACGTTACAACAAAATGATGAACCCTCATCTTTCGCTTGGATTTAAACTTTCTATACATATATGTTGAATTAATGCCTTGAATAATTAAAGAACTGTCGGTGGGAGCTTTAATGGGAACTTTCGGCTGCTTTCTCCAATGCTGTCAGTGGGAGCTTTCGGCTAGTGGGGCTATTGTTACAGCGTGTGGAGCAGCTGTAGTGGAGATAGCACTCAATGGCATTGTGGGCACTCAAGACAGTGGGTGTGTCGACATATATTCTCTTTTCAAAGCTATATAAGGTGACATTAGTTTCATGTTATAGCATCCCAAACAATTAGTGAGCATCAGAGAGAGTGTAAGGGAGAAACATTAAGTGTTCTACAGAGAGAGTAAGGAAGCCATTTTAGGCTTGTTCTTAAGAGAGTGTAAGGGAGTGAATCATACTCTTGTAACCTTGTTCCAATCATAGTGCAACGTTATCGTCGTCTTCCAAAGTGTATGTAGATCATCTTGATCGAACCACTATAAATCCTTGTGTTGTGTGTGCTTGTTTTACTTTTGTTTTCATTTCTATTTCAATTCTCTATTGATTGTTCTTAGAAGAGCCATTGGTCATAACAAATTGGTATCAGAGCTTCGGGTGGAAGCGATCTACGATGGCGGAAAAGTATGAGATTCAGAAATTTGATGGAAGGAATGATTTCAATTTATGGAGGCTAAAGATGAGGGCTGTTTTGGTGCAACAAGGTTTGGTGAAAACTTTGAAGGGGAAAACGACTCTAGCAGAAACATTGAAGGATGAAGAAAAGGAATATCACCTGGAGAAAGCACATGGATTAATTCTATTGTGTTTGAGCAATGAGGTCTTGAGAGAAGTGGCGGCGGAAACGACACCGGACGGGCTATGGAACAAGTTGGAGAAAAGGTATATGACTAAATCCGTAACTAATCGTTTATATCTTAAGAAGAAATTACATACTCTTAGAATGCATGAAGGAACGTCTATTATAAATCATATTGATGATTATAATAAAATTCTCTTGGATTTGGAAAATATTGAGGTCAAAATTAAAGATGAAGACCAAGCTTTGGGTTTGCTTTGTTCCTTACCACCATCTTATGAAAATTTTGTTGATACCGTAATGTATGGAAAAAATACAATTTCCATGGAAGACGTTAAAGCGGCCTTGAACTCTAAGGAGTTAAAGAAGACGGGTATCGACGGTAAAGATAATTCGGGAGATGGGTTGTTCGTTAGAGGAAGAGGAAACCAAAAAGGCGGATTTGATAGGAGTAGATCAAAGTCAAGGTCTAAATCAAAATCCGTTAAATTCTATTGCTTTCATTGTAAGGAAAAGGGGCATTTCAAGAAGGATTGTCCAAAATTGAAGACTATCGAGAATAATACCAACCAAGGCACTGCAACAAATGTTGAAGCAGAAAGTGATGATGGAGCGGTTCTCACGGTTCATACCGAAAGCTCGGAGAACGGGTGGATTCTTGATTCGGGGTGTACTTTTCACATGTGTCCTCATAAAGAGTGGTTTACTACTTATCAAGCTAGAGAAGGTGGTAAAGTTCTTATGGGAAACAATGTCACTTGTAAAGTGGTGGGTGTAGGTACAATTCAAATTAAGATGTATGACGATATGGTGAGGACTTTAACTAAAGTTAGGCATGTTCCGGACCTGAGAAGAAATCTTATTTCTTTGGGTATGCTTGATTCAAATGGCTGCAAGTATCAAGGTGAAGGTGGAGTTATTCGTGTCTCAGGAGGAAGTCTTACAATTATGAAGGGCGAGAGAATTAATGGTCTTTATACGCTGCAAGGTACTACTGTGACGGGTGTTGCAGCTGTATGTTCTTCAAGTTCTGATGATGATACTACCAAGTTTTGGCATATGAGGCTAGGGCATATGAGCGAGAGGGGGTTGGCTGTTTTGAGCAAGCAAGGATTGCTTTGTGGTCATAAAACAGGCAAGCTTTATTTCAGTGAACATTGTGTCTTTGGAAATCAGTGTAGAGTCAAGTTTAGTACATCTATTCATAACACCAAAGGTATTCTGGATTATATTCATTCTGATCTTTAGGGTCCTTCTCGGGTCGATTCACATGGTGGTGGTAGATATATGCTGCCTTTCATTGATGATTTCTCAAGGAAAGTATGGGTATTCATACTTAAACACAAAGATGAAACTTTTGTCAAGTTCAAGCAATGGAAGACTATGGTTGAGAAGCAAACCGGAAGACAAATCAAGTGCTTGAGGACAGACAATGGTTTGGAATTTTGTGGGGGTGAGTTCAACGAGTTCTGCAAGGAGCAAGGGATTGTGAGACACCGCACAGTCAGAAAAACAACACAGCAAAATGGTGTTGCATAAAGGATGAACAGAACCATAATGGAGAAGGCACGGTGCATGCTCTCCAATGCCGGGTTACCAAAGCAGTTTTGGGCAGAAGAAGCAAACACATCATCTTATTTAGTGAACAGATCTCCATCGACTGCCATTGAGTGCAAGACTCCAAATGAAGTTTGGACAGGTTCGCATGCTATCTATGAAGACTTGAAGATATTCGGATGTCCATCCTATGCTCATGTGAATGAGGGGAAGCTAGAGCCTAGAGCAAAGAAGTGTATATTTCTTGGGTATGCAAAGGGCGTGAAAGGATACATTTTATGGTGTCTAGCAGAAAGATCAAACAAGTTTCGTATCTGCAGAGATGTGAAATTTGATGAGCAATCGATGTTGAAGCCAAAGAATGAAGAAATAGATGGAGAATCTGAAGAGGGTGTTAGTGATAAGGTGGAGCTTGGTGACAAGGTGGAACTTGAGGTGCAAGTTCAAGGAGGAAATAAGACTGTTGTTTCTGATGATGATGATGATGATGATGATTAAGATATTGTACAAAAACCTGCCCAGGAATAAGAAGCACAAGGTCATCAGTACAATATTGCAAGAGACAGAGAGAGGAGGGAAGTTAGAGCACCTCAAAGATACGTCCATGCTGATTTGGTTGCATATGCATTTGCAGTAGGTGAGAGCATATATAGGGATGATCCAACAACCTATGAAGAAGCAATCGGTGGTGAAGAATCAGCATAATGGGGAGCATATGCAATTGAATAAATTGAGTCTCTTGACAAGAATGGCACTTGGGAGATAGTTGCAAGACCAAAAGGGAAGAAGATTGTTGGAAGCAAATGGGTCTTCAAGAAGAAACAAGGTACTTCAGATGGTGAAAGAACAAGGTACAAGGCAAGGCTTGTGGCAAAGGGGTTTATGCAAAGAGAAGTCATTGACTACAATGAGGTATTCTCTCCTGGTTTTAAACATAGTTCTATTAGAACATTGCTTGCTATAGTTGCTTTGAAAGATATAGAATTGGAAAAACTAGATGTCAAGACAGCTTTCCTTCATGGTGATTTGGAAGAGCGTATTTATATGCAACAACCAAAGGGGTTTGAATTTCCTGGCAAAGAATATCATGTATGTTTGTTGAAGAAATCTTTGTATGGTTTGAAGCAATCTCCAAGGCAGTGGTATAAACGTTTTGATAAGTTTATGGTAGCAAATGGCTATGACAGGAGTAAGTATGATAGTTGTGTATATCACAGGAAACTCCAAGATGGTTCATTTTTGTATTTACTCTTGTAAGTTGATGATATGTTGATTGCTTGCAAAGACATGTCAGAGATACAGCAGCTGAAGGAGCAGTTGAGTAGTGAGTTTGAGATGAAGTATTTGGGCGCAGCAAAGAAGATATTGGGCATGGAGATTCATAGAAACCGAGCTGAAGGAAAGTTGCATTTGTCCCAGAAGGCTTAAATCGAGAAGGTGTTGGAGCGGTTTGGTATGAAAGATGAAAAACCAGTAAGTACTCCTTTGGAATCTCATTTTAAACTTTCTAGAAAGCAATCATCTCAAACTGCAGATGAGGCAGAGTATATGTCTCGAGTTCCATATGCAAGCGCAGTTGGTAGCATCATGTATGCTATGGTTTGTACAAGACCGGATATCGCACAAGCTGTGAGTGTGGTAAGTAGATACATGGGAAGTCCCGGGAAGGATCATTGGCAAGCTGTAAAGTGGATTTTGAAGTATCTAAGGGGAAGTACATATGTTGGTTTAGTGTTTGATAAACACTATGGTGATTCGACGAATGTTGTGGGTTATGTTGATTCTGATTATGCAGGAGATCTTGATAGAAGAAGGTCATTGACAGGTTATACTTTTACATTGTGTGGTAGTACTATCAGTTGGAGGTCAGTTTTGCAAAGCACAGTTGCATTGTCGACAACTGAGGCAGAGTACATGGCAGCGGCGGAAGGTATATGGTTGATGGGTTTGGTTGGTGATTTGGGTTTCAAGCAAGAGAATGCAACTTTGTTCTGTGACAGTCAAAGTGCCATTCACTTGACCAAAAACCAGATGTATCATGAGAGAACGAAGCACATCGATGCCAGGTATCATTTTATCAAGGATGCAGTTGAGGAAGGTAGGCTAGCGATGCTAAAGATTCCTACAGCGGATAACCCTGCAGACATGTTGACAAAGCCAGTTCCAAGTATCAAGTTCAAGCACTGCTTGGACTTGGTTGGTGTCAACTGGTGTTGAGATCCATTGAGGGGCTGAGCGAAGACAGTGGGTGTGTCGACATATATTCTCTTTTCAAAGCTATATAAGGAGACATTAGTTTCATGTTATAGCATCCCAAACAATTAGTGAGCATCAGAGAGAGTGTAAGTGAGAAACACTAAGTGTTCTACAGAGAGAGTAAGGAATCCATTTTAGGCTTGTTCTTAAGAGAGTGTAAGGGAGTGAATCATACTCTTGTAACCTTGTTCCAATCATAGTGCAACGTTATCGTCGTCTTCCAAAGTGGATGTAGATCATCTTGATCGAACCACTATAAATCCTTGTGTTGTGTGTGCTTGTTTTACATTTGTTTTCATTTCTATTTCAATTCTCTATTGATTGTGCTTAGAAGAGCCATTGGTCATAACAATATACATATACACGGTCTTGAACAATGCATATGTTCTTGGTTACTGCTAGCAAACAAGGAAAGACCAAAAAAAAAAAAGGATTGGGCTGCCAACTGAGAGACTTAATGCTAAGATAGAACGGTGAAAATCATTTCAAGTGCCTGAAACTTGAAAGAGTCTATCCGCAATTTATATATGCAGTAGCATATTGCAAATTTTAATGCAAAGAATTAAGATTAAAGTTAACACTATGATTGTCTGGAGACATAAACGTACCTTTTTAGTACACAGTAACGAATTGGAAAATTAAATGTATTGAATTTACTGTGCTAACAATGCTCAAAGAGCCATACTTCTCTAAGAGGTGCACGTCATTACAAAATACAGAGATATAATGCAGCAAACAATAAAAATTGCAGGTATGGAGAAAAGCTCCAAGATTTCTTCTTCCGGGGATAAATCTAACCGTTGGTTACGAAAGGTTGATTCCATTCGCCTATGAATTTTACCCTTAACTTGAAACGAAGAAAGATTCAACCGTGAAAATATATGACCTTTGACATAGATGATATTATGGGTTTGTAGTTGTGAATCAAAAACATTACATTATTGCCACGAGTGTACCAAAGTCCATGGGAAGTTAACAAAATAAACACCGGAGAACCTAGGGGTAAAGTGAAGCTTGCTTATATTACCAATGCTACTGCAAGGAGAGCCAGATTCCGTAAAAGAAGAAATGACTCGATGAAGAAACTCATGAGGTATGGCTTCTGATTTTGCTGGCCATACTTCTTGTTCTAGATTGTGGGGTCAATCCTTGTGAAAATGTATATGGATTGGACCATGCGATCTACAACAAGAAGTATGGCGAACACAGCCGGAAGCACATCACTTACTCATGAGGTTCCATAGCTTTCCGGTGATGGGTGTCAACAAGAAATTGATTCAAGGAACCCAAATTTGGAAGATAGCGGGACATTACAAGAAACATCAAGTCATCAACTTGAAATTCGTTATATGGAACTCAACTGGATGTATCCTAGTGCTTTAGTTGATTTTGCTTGGTTTCTTGAAGAACATGGGAAAGAAGCACATTACAACTTGTCAGAACACATAAAAGATCGAAAACCAGTAGTGCAAACTACACCTGCTAATACTAAGTACTGCTATATTTACTACAGCCAATGCTAGTGATGCCAATACTGCTGCTATCCCTAGCTATTAATCATAGCACTAATTCTAAATCCTACACCAAGTACTTGTAAAACGTTACTCTTTATACGTAAATTGACGGGGAAAAGAAATATTTTTGTGAGCCTATATAGGGATCAAACCTGTGACCTCAAGGTCAGAATCTTGAATTAAATTGCTAACCAGTTTGATCTTTACAGACTCTTTGGTTGTTGCAATAAACCAATGAACATATATCTTGCGCTTGAATTGGAAGTTTTCGTATATATGTACGTGGGATAGTAACATATACGTTTTTTTTTGAAATATGATAGTAACATATACATATTCATGGTTATTTGTAGCAAACAAGGAAAAAAGGACAAACAATGAGGATCGCCTACTAAAAACATTAGACTGAACTAAAATGTTGAACAAAAAGAGTTTATGCTCAATTTATAGATGTAAATCCTTATAAAAAAAAGTGTTGAGTTGTTCAGGATTCAGGGTTCATGCATCCAAGGTCGAAATATGATCACACATTGCAAAAATTCATAAAGGGTTCAATGCACTTGTCTCTGTGCCGGTTAATGTTCATTGTAGCTAGAAAAATATTTGATGTTCACAGTAAGTACAAAGGGGAAGAACTAAAATTACTGGTGGCATATATAGGGAGGATCTGAAAGTATCCAAGATCCCAATTAAAGATTTAGCAAATCTGATCTAAAATTAAGAAATTAATGCTGAGATCTGGATATTTAATGCTCGTAGTAATTAAAAAGAAACACGACTAAGATTATCAAGTTAAGCGTTGAAAACCCTTCAATGTAGAGATATTAGAACAATATTGCGAGAATTTAGAAATTTAATCTATTAAACCAATTAAGTGCGAATCAGATACTATTTAAGAAAGTAATAGAGGTGTAACTGCAGTGTGCTTACGAGTTGATACTCTGCCGCTTAACAGGAAAAAGGCTCTCCACATATAAATAAAGCTTTGAATGCGCAAGAAAAGATGAGAGGATGCCTCCGCTGATTTCTATCTTCCTGAAACTCTTGTTTTTCCAATTGAAACAATGTAGAGAATCGTCATCCAGAACTCCATTCCACAAAGTCTTGCGTACGATTATTTCTTCCGTTCCTAAAACTGGTATAAACTGCAAATCCCACTTGCTATCCGATAAATGAGAAGGTAATTCAACATTCACTTCAGTCCAGTTATGATGATTATCTAATAATGCTAGCTTGAACCTGTTGGAACTCATGCTGAATAACAAAGCTAAGCGTCCATCCAATTCTGTTAAACCAATATTATCAGTACGGTTTTGTCGCTGGTTGAGAATAGAACTTGGGATTATTACTGATCTAAACTTCTCGGTATCAACATCAAATGCTTCTATAAATTTAGGCCCGTCAATATCTGTTTCACGAGCTTCCTTCATAAGCATCTCAGTTCTGAAGTATATAACACCATTAACATAAACAGAATCTCCCTGGATTCCAATGTCGTATTGCGGGCCTTCATCAATCTCTCTCCACTTATTGTCTCCTACAGTCAGCACTTCGCAACATACATTGGGAACGGGGATATTATCGGTAGATGATGTTTGCCATATACAAATCGCTTTGTGCACCTTTGTGGCAGGACAAAATCCCAATTCATAGTTCACAAGATCTCTCTTGTTATTGCCAGAATTTTCTGCATTTAATTTACTTAATAGTGTTGACTGAATTGAATGTGTTAATTCTTGGGTACTGACGTTCCATATACGGAGCTCGGCATTGATATCGTCAAGCAAACCGATCACGCCATTTACCGGTCCCAATATTAGTTTAGTAGACCAATCCTCTCTTAATATGGCGTCAACTGATACTGCAGATATTGCTTGGTCGCTTCCTTCAACCAATAAGTCAGCTGTCAAGAAAATCTGTTTAGTAAAACCCTCTAGACCTACGCGGTCATGACCACTTATTAAGAGACATGGACGTGTTTTCGATCGAGCAAGTTGTTGATGAATTAAGTTTTCGTCTTGTTCAATCAAGAATTGCCAACGCTTACATACGCACTTGAGTCGCATAATTGGCTTTACACGTAATCTGCTAAGTATCTCGCTCACTATCAACTGTTCACCAATATCGCACGGATTACAACCATCATCACTTCGCTTCATCCTCTGATTGGTATGAACGTGATCCTCGTTGAGTTTTCTTTTGAGACTAACCTTAACTTGGTTTGCAGCAGCATCCATCATTCCGCTTGGGAGTCGTTTATAATGAGCAAGTAATGTTGCGTGTATTCTCTATGTCCAGTTTAACATAATATATCGTATCTTGCACATATATCGTATCTTGCATATATTGCATGGTTTAGATACTCTATATCTTTTCATATCTTGTATGATTATCCTGTAGTTAGTGTGTTGTATTCTGTTACCATAATTGTAGGTTGTAATTCTGTATAAGTTGGTCGAGTCTGTATCTTTATGATTTACACTTCTCAATACAAGGTTTCTTTCATCCAAACCCTTTTCTTTAGAACTCTATGCCATGACAAGTTCTGTCATGGTATCAGAGCAAGGTAAGATTCAATAACCCACTTCCGTTGTTAATCAAAGAGATCAGTATTGTGATCAAGAAACCAGAAATCAATTCTTCTTAAATTGTTAACCAAAAACCCTACAATCATGTCACGTGAAGAATCTCAACCCATCACTTTGTGAAGTTCGATGGATCCAACTATAATCATTGGTCCTTTCTCATGAGAAGTTTTTTAAAGGGAAAAAGCATGTGGAAATATATTGATGGCAAAGAAACAAAGCCTGCAACTAGCACTAGTAGTAAAGAAAAGATCTGAAACAAGCACTTTAGACGTGGAAATCAATAACCACAAGATCATTACGTGGATAAGTAACACTTGTTATTGCATCCATAAGTATGCAACTTCTTTGGTTTTGAAGAAGCCAAAGAAGCATGGGATTTTCAGCTAAGAGATACACACAAGTCAACTTTGCACTGAGAGATACAAGCTTGAACAAGACATTCGATCCTTGAAACAACAACAACGAGCAAACAATATCAGATTTCACTCAAATGTCAATTGTATGGAATCAACTAGCACTTATGGAGCCTAAATGGACTGCTGATATAGAATTGTGGCGAAGTACGGGGAAGAATCACGACTTGTTCAACTTTAATGGCTTTAAGAGATGAGTTTGAATCAGCAAGAGCCTCTATCCTTCATAGAAATCCAATGCCAACTGTAGAAAGTGCTTTGTCTGAACTTATTCGAAGAGACGCGCAAAGAATCAAACCAGATATTCCAGCTGTTTTTGCGGTCCCTTTTCGACCAAACTCTAATTCAAGCTTCGGTTCACAGAGAAATTTTTCACCTTCAACTCATCGTGATCTCTCTCTGGGCACGTGTCATAAACCTGTAAGAATTATGGACATCCGGCAAAGAATTGTCCATCACACTTGAACACCAGTAGTTCTCAAAGTAATCCTCAAAGGCTAACAATGCAAAACTCAACACCTCCACCGGGTACACCACGGTGCAATTCTGCAAGGAATATGGACACATTGTAGGAAATTGCACTTCACCCTCTTCAAGAAACATGAGAAACAAGAGAAGGTTTGGCACTGCTGCTCCGTCATATTATTCTCCAGGACACGATACTGCTGCACCAGCTCTAGAACAATCACACGATTCATCAAACAACCTTGCAACTACAACAAGTTTGGCAGAGATATTCAAGAAATGTTGAAGCAAGCTCTTTCCATTGGTAATAACTCTGACGACAACAGCTTATTCGGTTCCTTGGGTAATTTTTCAACCGACTGGTTTTCTTGATTCCGGAGCATCAAATCATATGACATATAACTCAGAGTTATTTGAGAAGATGAAACCTATTGTTACTCCTAGGATTCATACGAGACGGGTCAGAATCATTGCCACTCATATTGGGCGGGTTACGCTTTCAAACAAGATACATATAACGAGATGTTCTTCTTGTTCCTAAAATTAAGATGAATCTTATCTCTATTGGTCAATTATGTAACCAGGGCTTTAATATCTTCTTTTCATTTCATGGTTGTGTTATACGGATCCGAAAATGAGAGGCTTATTGGGATAGGCCGTAGAGTTGGTCGTCTTTATCTCCTAAGAGTCTCTAGCCATTCCTCAAACCAATAACAAACTTGTTGCTGCTCTAGCTTCTACGTTACCTTCTACAATATCTCCTTTTATTTCTTGGCATTCTAAGCTTGGTCATGTCTCGTTTTCTAGACTCTCATATATGATTAGTAAAGGGTTGTTAGGTTCATTCCTTTAGACAAAGAACCTCATTGCATTGCTTGTAAGATGGGCAAACAACCGGCTCTTCCATTTAATAACAAAGTATTACTCTTTCTTCGCACCCTTTGATCTCATTCATTCTCGATGTTTGGGGAAAGTCTCCTATTGCTTCAAAAGGAGGAGCTTTATATTATGTTATTTTCATTGATGATTACACTCGTTATACATGGGTGTATCTTTTTAAATCTAGATCGAGTTCTTAAGAATCTACACTTAATTCTCTAAAATGATCAAAACCCAATTCGAAAAATCCATCAAAGTTTTCCGAGCAGATCGGGGAGGTGAATACATTTCCACTCCTTTCAAAGAGTTTCTGAAATCACGAGGGTACCTTACTCCGGTTATCGTGTCTTGAAACACCAGAGCGAATGGTGTTGCGAACGTAAGCATCGACACATCATAGAAACAGAGGACACAACTTCTCTCCTCTTCTGTTTCCTCAAATTTTTTGGGAGAATCCGTTCTCCACTCTTGTTTATACTATTAATCGAGTTCCTACTGATAGGTGGTATATCTCCTTATGAACGCTTATATAGTAAGCAACCAGTTATTCGGAGCTGCGTGTGTTTGGTTCCACCTGTTTTGTTCTTCTTACGAAAGAGAACGCAACAAACTTGGTAAAAAGAACACCATTTGTGTGTTTCTTGGTTATGGCATAGAGCAGAAAGGGTATAGATGTTATGATACGAAAGTAGGAGATTGCGCATTTCTCGTCATGTTACTTTACCGGGACAAGATACCTTTTTGGTCCTTCTAGTAGTAAGGCATCTTCTGTAGAAAATTTTTCATACTTAGATCCCTTTGGTGATGAATTCTTATCTTTTCCAACCTCTCATAGTACTTGATAGTAATATTGTTCAATCTCCACATGATGAACCCACGAAATTGTTATTGACCACTACATGGAAGATCCCAATACGGCAACTCAACATGAGGATCCTGTTCATGAAGTCGCTCAATCGCCTTCTCGACCTCGACGTCCGCCAGACTAAGTACTCTGATTATCACTTATGCTCTCTAACAACTATTTTATCGAACATGAACCTAAAAACTACGAGAGAGAGGCTTAAAGTAATACCAGATTGGCAAGACTCGATGAAAGAAGAACTAATCGCTCACAAACATGCTTGCACGTGGGATATGGTAGATTTGCCTCATGGTAAACCTGTTGTAGGAAGCAGATGGGTATACAAGGTTAAGACTAAATCGAGATGGTACATTAGATCGAAGAAAGTCTCGTGTGGTGGCACAAGGTTATACTCAAGAGTATGGTATCGATTATGAAGAAACCTTTGCCCGGGTTGCAAGAATGACTACGATTCGTACTTTGCTGTTGTTCTGCTACTCGAAAATGGAATCTTCATCAAATGGACGTTAAAAATGCATTTCTTCATGGTGATCTTCGGGAAGAAGTTTACATGAGACCACCCCTGGCTTAGATCATGCTCCAAATCAAGTCCAGATGCAAGGTGCGCAAGGCCACATGCGGGCAAAACAAGCTCCTCGTGCTTGGTTTGAAAAGTTTTCAACGGCAATTCTTAAGTATGGCTTCACTCAAAGCCCTTACGACTCAGCCATGTTTGTGCGATCAACTAGTAAGGGTATGATCCTCCTCTTACTCTATGTTGATGATATGATTATCCACGGAAGTGACCTAGATGGTATTCAAGCTCTTAAATCTTATCTACACTCTGTTTTGAAATGAAAGATCTTGGTCTTTTTGCGTTATTTTCTTGGAGTTGAAGTTGACAACTCTTCGACGGATTTTTTCATCTCACAAGTCAAAGTATGCTTCGACATTTTGCATCGTCTTTGGTTTAATGATCAGAAGACTGCGGACACACCTCTTGAATTGAATGTCAAGCTCAATCCTATTGAAGGCAAGGCTCTTCCAAATCCTACTCTTTACGAGCAAACTAGTTGGGAGTTTAAATTATTTAACTATCACCCGAGACCGAGACATCGATTACGCCGTTCATGTTGTTAGTCGGTTCATGTTCTCCCGCGATCTCCACATTATCTCACTGTTCTTCGCATTTTGCGATATATCAAAGGTACTCTTGATTGGCAAGGGTTACATTTCTCATCCGTTTCGACTGCGACTTCGTGCATATTCGGCTGATTGGGCGGGGAGATGTAAATCGACAGACGATCAACTACTCGGTATTGCATATTTCTTGGTAATTCTCTTATTTCTCGGCGTAGCAAGAAACAATCTGGTTGTGTCACGTTCTAGTCTTTGGCGAGTATAGAGCTTTAGCTCATACTACCTCCTAGATTGTTTGGCTAAGATGGCTTTTGGGTGACATGGGAGTCCATCGACATATTCTACTCCTCTCTTTGTGACAACAAGGTGCTATTCATATAGCTCATAATGATGTTTTCCATGAACGCATCGAAACACATCGAAATAGACTGCCATTTTGTTCGTCATCATTACAAACACCAGACTATTACACTACCGTATGTGTCCTCAGTACCGGCTTACAGATCTCTTCACCAAGTCTCTATCTTCTCCACGCATACGTTTTAGTCAACAAACTCAAGATGTGTTACGCACCGTCTTGAGTTTGAGGAGTGTTAACATAATATATCGATCTTGCACATATATCGTATCTTGCATATATTGCATGGTTTAGATACTCTATATCTTTTCATATCTTGTATGATTATCACATGTAGTTAGTGTGTTGTATTAACGTTACCATAATTGTAGGTTGTAATTCTGTATAAGTTGGTCGAGTCTGTATCTTTATGATTTACACTTCTCAATACAAGGTTTCTTTCATCCAAACCCTTTTCTTTAGAACTCTATGCCATGACAAGTTCTGTCATCCAGTTCACAATATGATTAAACGTAATCCTAGAAACAGTAATAGACGAATCACCGACTTTTCTCAAAATTTCTTCTAAAATTAAACGGAACCCTAGATCGATCAAAAAAAACATAACGCTAGTAATAGACGTAATACATATGCAAATAATTGGAAATAGAGAACAATAAGGAATCAATTATACATACCAAATCAGCGGGCAGAAACACCTGTCTCATTCTTACTCAGGGCGGATCGAGATAGGTGCTAAGATTCTTTAGAAAACAAAACTACTCCAACCTAGGGCTTAGGACTATTAAAGATTGGGCACTTTGTGTAAGGAAACGTGGGTTTCCTAGTTTAGGTCAAAGAAGACGGCTAAATTCTAGGAGGTTCCAGAAAGGCTCCGTTAGGGAAACATAGCTAGTTTAGGACAACTTCCATATATAAGATGCGTTTCCAAATTGACCATGGTTTCCTTGGGAACCAAGTTTGTGACTCCTATATAAGGAGGTCTAGGCTAAGTGTTTTAGTCAGGGAATCCTCAAAGTAAATCTCCTAGATATGTGAGGGATTCATCTCACCTATTGAGGTGGTTATGTGAGAGACCTAATGGTGGAAGGAGTACACCATTATGGTGCTTATGGGATACTTATCGATGTTGGAAGATATGTCGTTATGGAGTATACATATGGAGATGTTGTTAAAATATCTTGTTGAGGAGAAGATCATCTTGGTGGTGCTGGATTAGATTATTGGTGTTGATCTAAAGGCGTCCATGGTAATCTATATCAGGGTGTGCAGAGAATATCATCTTGTTGTGGTAGATAATGTGGTAAACGTTATCTCGTATGGGTGAAGACACTACTTTGGATATTATAAGGTGCTTGTGAGATTTCTTGTGTTCGGTCACGTTGTGGTGAGTCGATGGATTGATTTGGTCAATCAGTTGTGTAATTCTCAGTGGCAATTCTATAATGAATAAAGAGGTCGTAGCCGTTTGGTGGATGTAGGCAATATTACATACATTGTGTATATTGTTGAACCACGTTAAATCCGTGAGTACTTTACTTCTTGTTGCTTTTGTTTATGGCTTGCATATGTGTGGTTCTATTTCTCTTATTCTTATCATCCTAGATCGTAGTGAGGTTCATGGAGCAATTCGAGAGATCAAGTGTTTCTTGTTAGCTATTTTGTTTCTATAGTATTAGCATGTAGATGGCTCTGAACCCCAACAATTGGTATCAGAGACCTAGGTTGGATAGAATATTTGAAGAGAGAAGTTTTAGGTTTTCTGGATTGGCAGAAAATTTTGAAGACAAAGGATTTGGTTTCATCAAGTATGTGAGGATTTGATGTTACAGCTTCCGAAGGTGCAGAGTGTTATGTTATCAAGTATGTGTAGGATTTTATTTCATCGGTTTTGGGAACAAAGCAAAGTAAAGTGTACTTGTGAAGTAATGAGATTATATTAGGTGATCATCATTCGATATGGTCAAGATGTATTCTCTTGATGTTTGTGGGGCTCTAAAGTGGAGATTTGACATTGATACTTATTAGAGAGTAAACCCTATGCATGGCTTCAAGTAAGTTTATTTATTCTTTATACTTCGTACCATATTCTTGTGAATTGTTTGAAAGACCCACGTAGATTGGTTTTCATTTAATCGGTGTTTGTTTGGCAAGACACGAGAAGGCAAGAATATTGTAGTTGAGATACAAATATTGGTTTATATGTTGGTGGAAGTGAAGATGTGATATTCGCATGTGAAAGTCTTAGTATTGTTCAATAATTTGGTTATATCAATCGGCATCAGTTGGATCATGTTGCAGCTGAGTTTCTTGAACATGAAGTTTAAGAATGTGAAGATGAATTCATACTCGTTCTTCCTTAGTTGTTTGTTACAATAAGGATTTGGATAAATCTTGTAGTAGGTTTCGATTTTGGAAGTGTTGACCGTTGGCCAGGGTTTGATATGTTCCATAAGTGAAGAATTTGTTATTCAGTCTTAGTATTTGAAGCGTGTGGCTACAAATAGTTGCAAGACTTGATCATTGGATGAGATGTGATATTAGTTGAGGTGGAGTTATGGATTCTTATTATTGTATAAGAAGCAGTTTGTTGACAAAGTTTGTAGGGTTTTTTTGTCTGTGCTGAGTTTGATATTGTATCGCTGAACAATGTTATGGAGTTTCTCTCGTACTGTTTCCCATGGATAAGCTAGATAGTTTGTGATCTTTTGATTCTTGTCGATGACGTTCAGTCGAAGAGTTGTTTTTTTATTATACACCATTTGAAGTCGATCGGAGCTAGTTGAAGTGCAAGACCGTTTGGAGAAACATGTTGGTCTATTTGTGTTGCGAATACGTTCCTATTTTGGTTAAGACCCGTTATGAGGAATTAAAAAGGTATCGCTTGGACACTTCAAGAGTTTTTAAGAATAAAGATACAATACTACAGAATATATGTGGTAGTGTGGCTATGGAGGCATGAATTTAGGAGAAAACACAGTGCATGAATTTGAGTAAGGCTACAATTTTGGCATGTTTATCCATCAAACTTTTATTATGCATTGGCTATTTGATTTTCTAATGATTAATGTAAGACTTTATATAGGATAGAGCTACATTATAGCAATGGTAATATTTGGGGATTTGCTCATCTGCTACAGTTATTGAAGTTGAGTTCAATAGTGACAGAGCCTGTAGAGACGAAGGTAAATATTTGTTTTGAGAATTTGGTTCAGCAACGCTATAGTTTCTGTCAAGTTATTTTCTCTACATAGCATGAGAAGATAAACACAACAGCGTCTTGAATTGCTTGGAGCTTGGGGAAGTTGCCAAAGGTTTCAGATTATGGCTGGGTGTAATTGGGTCTTTATGTGAATGACGGATTATCAGATTACTTAACTGTATTAGTTAACTGGATTTTATAAGTTAATGTTGCCTCATGAAGGAAGTGTTGTATACGTTCAAACACGGGGCATCATTTGAAGTCTTTGTGATGATTGAGTTTAAGTAGACCCTTAAGCACTAAAATTAGTTGCATATGATCCCATTTAAGTTGGTAGTGCCTAAAAAGAGTGTTATAGACGCCTAATTAAATAATATGAGTGTTGTAGACGTTCGCATTAATAGTAAGAGAGCACTCATGAAGACTAAAGTCTCTGAGTTCATCATTAGCATTGTGGGTGGAGTAATCGCGGACAAAACACCCTAAAGCCGCCACTACTACTTGACTAGACGTTGTTGTCAATTTAATCTAGTCTATTTGCTTCATTTTTGGCAGCCTGAACTGGGAATTCAGAAAACACTTTACTGTTTACTTTCATTGTAATGTGCCCCTTAATGGGAAGTTGAAATAACGAACAAAAGGAACTTGTCTTTGGTGTGTGCCCTTGTAACTCACCAACACATCACCAGTGTACCCCTACTAAATGTTGGAATCTTACGTTAGATATATCAAAAGTAATATGTAAAGAACTGAATCCAAAAAAAAAATAAAAAAATCCACCAAAACAAATTGACGATGGAAGAATCACAGATTCAACAAGTTGTCCTTAACACATTAGTTTGCGGGTAAATTCGAGGTGAGTAATGCTAAACCCCTCACAACGAAGATGTGTCCAGGATAAGAATCCAGATATAACTTGAGTTAGCGCAATGCAAGTTACCCACTCTTGAACTTAGCAACGGGGATTGGAAGTGAACACGACGCGAAAAAACAAAGAAAGAAGATGATAAAAAGAATTGCTTTTGATGTGTATTAATGCCCGGTTCTGAAGTGGTGCGACTTGGGCAACGGCACAGGGCAGGAATATTTGGAGGGTGGGATTTTTTGGATTAGTGGATGGATATATATTACTCCGAGTCCCAAAATTTGGTGGCCTGGGAAGCCTGCTACGTTTTAGTCACACATAATCACATATCACAATATATCTTATATTCCTGATTCATCGCTTCTACCTGACTGCCTTAAACTATCTATTCAATAAAAAGAAAGCCCTTGACGGATGATAAACCGTAGCCGAGATTCCAGAAGAACGCCGTGAAGGAGAAAGGCAGAAAGTTCATTCCAATTCCATATTTCCATTCATATGTATTCATATTTCAATTCATAGGTAATCTCTATCTCTTATCTTGTAGTCTTATTATTTTTCCGTATTCTGGTAGCATAAAAAAATTCACTTGAAGGCTAGTTGCATTTTTGGATGTTACTTCCTTACAGGGGCTAGTAAATTAGTTAATGAACTTGATTTCTATTTGTTGATTTCACTTTAAATCTTTATGATATCTTACTGGAATCTGGATGGCTGGCTGCTTTAGTGCTTTTGATATTTCGATGTTTGTTTAACTATTCTTAGTGACTTAGTGGATGCTTTTGGTATTTGAATTTGATTAACTGATTTCCTTTTTTTTTTTTTTGTTGATATCTTGCTCGCTTTTGATTTTGTTGAAGATTAAACCAAGATATATTTTATGGAAGAGACTAGTAGAAGTTGATGTTGATAAGTGGAAGCAAATTGGAGAAGTTGATGTGATATATTGGAAGCAACTAGGAGGAGTTGCTGCTGTCTGGGTGAAGAAGTTAAAGCTGTCTGAGTGGAAGCAACTAGTGAAAATTGATGTCGTTTATGGAAGCAACTAGAAGGAGTTGTCACGTGTTATTGTGAACGTAACTGAGTTTGAAAACTGGAGATAACTTGAGAAACAAGTTGCTCTAGTATTAAGAATTTTCTATACTTCAGTTTCCTGAGTTTTCTTTATTATATTTTGAGTTTTATTAGGAAAGGTTGTCTTTGCTTGAGAGTCAAGTTTGTTAAACTATAAATAGGATGTTAAGCCATGATATTAATTACATCAATTAGAGAAGAGTTTGAGTTACGCTTTTTGTGTTCATTAAGTCTTTGATATCAGATTTTCTACATCTGGTGTCAGAGGCACTGGTATAAGATTCTAGGGCTCTGGGTATGAGAAGTTAAGTTGAAGAAGATGACGAGTTTAAGTTCAATCAAGGTGCTAGTGTTTGAAGGAAATAATTTCGAACATTGGAGATTACAGATGGAGAATATTTTCATATACCAAGAGGTATGGGAGATTGTGAGAGATGGTTATGTTGAACCGGCAGAAGGAGCTGCATTAACAGCAGAACAACAAACAGCTTTAACAGCAAACATGAAGAATAATTCGAAAGCCACCTATATTCTTCATCAAGGTGTTCATGAATCTCTCATGGACAGAGTTATTTATACTAGATGACCGCTGTCACGGTGGGATGGCCGACCGAAAAAATAACGTAAAACTAAATTTTGTATTTACAATTTAGTTCCGCCGTGATAGCACGAAATTAGACTTATAAACTTGTAATCTAATTGTTCCCGGCTGATTCAAGGCCATTTCCCCTGCAAAATTCATATCATGTCAAGCGGTAGGTGCGGGTGGCAGCAGGGAGGTGGTGCTGGTTATGTTAAATTCTTAAACAACAATTGCAAACTGACTTATTTTTTAATTTGTAAGTAATCCAATTTTATGCCGAATCATGAATCAGACTATCCGAGCCTCCTAACACATTTTTAATTGAGATAAAAAAAAATCATTCCCGTCAAAAAAAAAAAAAAAAAAAAAAAATGAGAGAGAGAGAGAGAGAAAAAATCATGTATAATTAGAAAATTTAAATTGACATAACATTAGGGTCATAGGGTGGCATTTACTGGCGAAGGCAATAGGGGGCATATCAGAACCCAAAGCATTAGAGTCGATCTAGAATTTTGACTTTCCAAAATGAAGTACACGTATACTAAACCACGTGTGTCCCCGTGCAAAAAATTCTTGTTTTCTCTGTGAAATCGTAATAACTTTGTCTCCTCCGCAGCTCCGCTCTTCTATCTTGCCCTGCGACCAAAAATGTAGATTGATTTTTTTTCTCCATTCCGATATCAAAAATTAGGTCTATATTCCGACCAAAAATGTGGTAATTTGGGTTTTGCTTTTCTTTTTTTTTTCTTTGAAAGAATAGGGTAATTACTGTAATTGTAAGTGATTATTACTAAATACAGAGAAAAATTGATTTCTCAAAGGATTCCTTATTTGATATTTGATGTTGGTTACTAAAGATTTGATATGATTAAGATCATTTAACTTGAAATTTTAAACTCAATTGCAGATTCAGTAAATGAAAAAACTGGTATAAACGAATCGAAGGGTGGTGTTGCTGGTTACGGTAGTGGTGGTGGAGGTGGAGGAGAGGGGTGGCGGTGATGACGGTGTTACCAATCACGCTGGGGGTGGTGTTTTACTGCAACGGTGTTGATGGGTAGGAACCTTGTATGATGGGATTTATGAAAATCAAAATTTTATATCTTGAATGAAATTAATGAATAAATAGATCTGATTCGATGGATTATTCGATTATTCAATTTGATGTATCAGCTGTATGATTTGACTATGGTTTGTGTATGAGTCAATTTTGATTATAATTTGTGTATGGATTCAAAGATGAAACTGAAGGAAGAAGAGGGTGGTGATGGCAGTTAAACTTTTAGAAGTATGGTGGTGGTGGTGACGGTCGAAGACAAAACTGAAGGTAGTGGTAGCAGCAGCGGTGACTTTAGATTTGATGGCGGTGACGGTAGTTGTCTGGTGGTCGTAGTGGACAAAGAATTTAAATCTCTATTCCTTTAAATACTCAAACTAAACCCCCAAAATTCAATCGTCGTCGTTGAGAGAATTGAAGCAATTGGATTGAATCTCAAACCCAAAACACCACAGAAATAAGAACAGAAGAAGAAGAAGACAGAGGTGGTAATGGAGATGATGGCTGTGATTAAGGGTTGTGAAATCAGCAGCAGAAGAAGAACAGTGAGGAAGAGGCGGAGATCTTCTGCTGCTGCTGCCGCCGCTGAAAAGAAGAATCTACGATTTGATTTTTCTGAGAAGAAATCGAGAGGAGGAGGAAGAAGAAGAAGAAGCAATAAAGGGAAAACAAATTGAAATTTTTGGAGGTTGCCGGGATTTGACCCTTCGACCTCTAACTCGATTTTGACTTAAATGCCCCTCAACAATTAAAATATTTCCAACTTCCGTGTCCTTTTTCCTATCTATTAAATTTACGCGATTACCCTTGACGTTTCAGTTTATCTACGAAAATGTTTAAAAGAAAAGAAAACTTAAATTACGCCTCCGTCCTTTTTAAGGGGTATTTTTGGATTTTCATTAATAGACATACACCAAATTCAATCTTTTATGTCTCCCAATCCCCATTTTTCCTAATTCCTATCCAAACTAACACATGAATTTTTATATAACTTTTTATAATGGAGGTAAACAAAACTTACCCAATTATACCGATAACTTTCACTTCATCTTCCTCGCCCACCATCTTCCTTCTTCCTCTCTCTCAAAATTAGATCTCGTCCATCAAAAATCAAAAAATCAAAAAACAAAAAAACAACAAACTAATCTCATAATTTACACTACCCACTTGTATAATCATGCCACCGCCGAGCCACTTGATAAATTACCATCACGATACCCTGAACTACACAGAGAGATATCTAGCTATGGTTTTGGGCCCAAAAATTATAAGAACCAGCACTATAGTTGATCAGAAAATTGCTAATAACTTTTCTTTTTATTGAACTTTTAGGTTTTGTATTTATGAACCAGCACTATACCAATTACCAAGAGAACAACTAGTATTTGATTATATTCGATTGTTAATCATTTTTAAGTTTCACAAATTCAATTATCTTATGGCTGTATCCCGAGTTGAACAATTTCTTATTGATGGATTGTTTTACTTTTGTTATCCATACTATCATATTACGTAGTTAATAAAATTATGTTTTGCAATTTTATCTCAAACCTGATTAAGATGGAAATTGAGAATTAATTCTAAACCTGATCTGGCGTTGGTGGCAAGAGTTTACGGTTCAAGTTATCAATGGAAAATGATAGAGTGAGTTATGTTTACCCATTCTTAAGAGGGTTTTATACAATATGATTTGTGTGATTGGGATGAGATTTAGGAAAAATGGGGATGGGAAATAGGTAAAACCTTGGAAAAAAATGTCACGCTTCACATTGACACAAAGTCACCATATATAGAGTCCTCCATCGCTTCGCTCGGTCGGCCTAATTAAACAAGCTAAATCAGCATGGGATGGTTTGGTTAGCTATTACACAGGTTCTGACAAAGTAAAGAAGGTTAGATTACAAACCCTGAAAAAAAAAGTATGAGTTATTGCAGATGGAAGTTACTGAAACAATATCAGAATTTTTCTCAAAGACATTGAATTTTGTCAATGAGGTAAAGGCTAATGGTGATATTGTAGAAGATTCAACAATTATTGAAAAGATTCTAAGAAGTTTACCAGAGAAGTTTGAAGCAAAAGTAACTGCTATTGAGGAGTGTAATACTGCTGCAACTATGACTCTCAATTAGCTAATAGGTTTATTACAGGCTTATGAGCAGAGATTATGTGAAAACATAGTTGCTGCAAAAACAGCTGAAGAAGCACTACAAAGTCAAGTCACATGGAATAACACACAAGGAAACTCAAGTTCTGGAGGAAGACCTAACAATGGAGGATATCAAGGAAGAAACAATACTGGAGGAAGACCTAATAATGGAAACTATCAAGGAAGAAAACTAGTAGATATATCAAAGGTGTAGTGTTATAATTGTGGGATTTTTGGACACTTTGCTACTGCATGTACAAAACCCAGAAATAAAATTGCTAATAATTATAAATCAAACTTCAAGGAAAATATAGCAGAAGAAGAAGGAAAACAAGAAGAAGATGAAGTGCAAACTGAGAATATGTTGTTAGCTTGTCACACAGCTGAAGAACAACATCATCAAAAGTGGTTTTTATATAAAGGATGCAGTAATCACATGTGTGGGAGAAAACAATTGTTTGATAGTCTTGATGAATCTATAAGATCTACTGTTAGGTTTGGTAATAATTCTACCATTCCAGTTATGGTAAAGGGAATAATTAGAATAGTCCTTAAGAATGGGTCAAAAACATACATCATAGATGTATATTATGTACCAGGTCTGCATCAGAATTTGTTGAGCATGGGACAACTATCAGAGAGAGGTTATTCTATGAACATATTTAATGGAGTGTGTTTAATAAGAGATATATATATAGAAGACTTATTGCAAGAGTACATTTGATAAAGAACGGATTGTTTCCTCTGAATATTCAATATCAGAGTGCAAGCTGTTATAGTACTCATGAAAGCAACCAGAGTTGGTTGTGGCATAAGAGAATGGGTCATGTAAACTTCAACAGTCTACAAGCTATATCTAAGAAGGAGATGGTGTCAGGTCTTCCTGTTATAGAGCTTCCAGAATCAAGGTGTGATAACTGTATTTTTGGCAAGCAACATAGAGATCCATTCCTGGTGAACAAAGCTAGAAGAGCAGAACAACAGTTGGAGATTGTACATAGTGATTTGTGTGGTCCTATTGAAGTTACATCACATGTAGGTAATAACTATTAAAGTTAGATTCTGTGATATTTTTCTTAGTCACTATAAATTTCTTTTACAAACAAATATATTTGTTGTTGAAACCATATTCTGCAATAACCTTTATACTCGTAAAAAACTATTTTTATGATAAATTAGTTTGTCGGTAAACTAATTTTTAACGAGAATTTAATTCAGTCATTATAATTTATTTTCGGTGATAAAAAATATTTATCGTTAAAATTGCTTTATGCGATGGACTGACTTTTTTACCGGAGAATGTTTTTCCTGATGGGGATTTACCGACCACAAGGGGACAAAAAAAATTCCGTAACAAAAAAAATTTAGGGACAAAAAAAAAGGCTTTCGTAATGATTACGTGGCACTCGCTGATTGGACCAGTATTGCTGATATGGCGACACCATGATGGCCCACCAATGCTGACGTGACGGTAGTCGTCGATGACATGGCACTGCTGACTGTTCCTAAACCCTTGATTGTACGCTGACGTGGAATCTGTTCAGACCCGAACGGTCTGGATAGATTGGTCCGAAACTGAACCGGTTGTACTGAACCAGAATGGATCAGCCAAAACCAGATTGTTCGGACCAGTTAGTGAACCGGATGCCGGATTGGAGGCTCGACTGATCTTATGGACGAGATCCTCTGAATCTAACGGTGAAGATTTGCTTTATCTGGAGACGTACGTGCGGTTGGATGAAGATTAGGTTTTCGCAACGCTTTCTTCAATTATTCGTAACAGTTTCTTCATCCTCGTAACGGTTTCTTCATTTTCGTAACGATTTCTTCAACTGTTTCGCAACAGTTTCTTCAACCTCGCAACAGTTTCTTCAACCCGAATCTTTTTTCTCTTTTCTGCTGATTTTTGAACGGAGTTTCATGCATGATTTTGCTATTTTATACCACACTTTTCTCAAGGGAAAGAACATGATTCTTTTACTCGAATCCCCTTAGTCGGCGTTAATGTTTGTACCCAAAATTACTTTTAGGCACTAAACACGATCATTTGATTATAATGATGTGAATTAGGGATAGAAATCTATAAGGACCCGTAAGCACGTCAAAGCTATTAGACCAGTCAAGAGACGTTTTAGCCGCTAGTGACCCGATTAACCAAATATTAACATTAATTCAATAACTAATAAAATAATAATTTGGACAAAAAATTAGTGCCATTAGATAGATCACGAAAATTTATGCGAAGTCTACTCAAATGCTAAAATTGAATATTGGACGAAGAAGATATCGCACTCGGAAATTGGGATGTTGACATTTGAATAAACTCAATAGGCATTGACCGTTTAACCTTGACCGTTTGACTTGACGTAGTTGGACTTGTGAACTTGAGTGGACCTATGTTTAGAAAAGGGTTATCCCTTAGCTGATTGTGAGGGTTGGTGTTAGTACGAGTGTAAATGGGGTGTCAACCTAACTTTTGTTTTAGTTTTGATTTATTTTAGTGGGAAACTTATCCTTCTTGTTTTGTTTTATTTTGTTTTGTTATAGTAGGTGCTCTAGAGTATCAGTTTTTCTCTGGGACGAGTCATTAGAACTTAAAAGGAGGTGGTGTTATGAGTTAAGTTTTTGTAGGAAAATTTATATATATAATTTGGAAAACTAGAAATCATTTAGTTAAGGAATGAAAGTAAGAAGTTGTGATAGTAGAATTATAGAGAAGGTAGATATCAAGGTTTGAATGATATTTTGGGAGGATTATATGCTGCTGGATAGCCAGTTCTTGTTGGATTAGAAGGAACGAGGTTAAAATGAATAAGATGGATTTTGATGGATATGATGGATTACTTGTAAACTAATGCAAGGTAAACCTTAAACTAGATTTTAATAGTTCATTTATAAATTGGGTACTTATTAGATGTTTAAATAAGTTAGAATGAATCATAAAACGTTAGTTTTGAAGTTATTGTATATTGCATGAAATTTATGATTTTAAGTGAATTGTATATGTTCCCTGGTTAATATTTAGAGATGATTATAGGTATCCTAAAGTGATAATTAGTCATAGATCTATAAACGTAATTTATAGCTTGTCATGTTTATTTTTTGAGGATATAAAGTTTGTTCCATTTGGTTAAGAAACGAGTGAGTTATGGAGTCCAGAAATTGACCCGTCGAGACTGTATTTCTGTGTTATCAGTCACGAGTAGTGATATGTATGAGCTTAGAAGGATAGGTTGGAGTTATATCTAGAAAATATTGAATAGCCAAAAGTTGTAGGTAATGACCCCGTTATTCTAAAGAATCTAAGTTCGATCCTTTTAGAGTTGTATTGATTACTATTCGAAATATACATGTTTTGACCCATGCATATGCGCATAACCATGCACCAAGTCACGCATCTATTAGAATTTATTTTTTGCAAGTTTTTTCTATAAAAAATTAATTCTATAAATATTTTTATATTTTTATTTTTGGGAAAATTCTTTTTACGTGTTTTAACTTGGTTTTGAAGAAAACAATAACCTAACTTGGTTTGCAAGTATCTTCTCCTTTAAATACAACTTGAAATTCTGTTTTCAAATACACCGAAATTTTTTCTTTCATTCTAGGGTTTATCCATACGTTTTACTTCCATCCCCGTTGTTGAGTTCGAAGAAAGGGTAACTTGCGTTGTGCTAACTTGAGTATGGGGAGGAAGATGAGTGAGTCAGCTGAGTTAGCTTCTGACTTAGATGAGTCGGAGCGAGTCAGACCTGTCCGGGTCTTGGAGCGGGTAAACGGGTCGGATCTGGGTTGTTCCGATGGATCTGTAAATGGGTTAGTAAGCCAGTACAGTGGACCGTGCCGAATCAGGCCTTTGGGCTTGGACCTAGAAACCTTAATTCGGGTTTTTGGACCACATATGGTCCGAATTAGCTTTCAGTTCCTTCTACAAAGTTGTAGGGATTTTCGAGGTATTTCTGTTGATACCCAATTTGACCCTATTTAGATATGTAGATATTGTTTTATCCCAAAATTACTTTATACCAAATTATAGAACTAATGATAGAGTTAGAAACCATTAGTTATTTGACTTAGCCTATAACTGGAGACTTTTTTGAAATTGTTCCATGAACCTTGCATGAGTCTATTGGCTAAAATTTTGGAGTGCTCGTGTGATTAACAGTTAACCTTATTAACAACGATCGATCCAAAGGATGAACGAGTAGATTGTGGATCTCGTGGTAGGCGTGGCTTGTCATCAAAACTGGTGGAAAATCTGTAACCTTCTTGTAATCATTAAGCTTTCTTTTATCTGTAAGCATGATGAGTCTTTACTATTTGATTGCATGATAGCGTATACTGTGATGTTTTATTTCATGTATCTTGAGTATGACGTATATGTTGTATCTATTATGTACAATGTTGCTATGATGTGTTGTGTTTTGATATGCATTATGAGATTTCCCTGCGAGGAGTGTCTGTGTTTCCCCACGGCTCTTACCTAAGTTAAGTAAGGCGGTAATTCATCCGTTTGAATATTAATATAACTATTTCATTAGTAGCGCGGTAAGTCATCCGTTTGAAAATTATTGCTTATTAATATAGTAGGGCGGTAACTCATCTGTTTGAATATTACTTAGTAGGGTGGTAATTCATCTGTTATGATATTATATATACTATTTTATTTGAGGGAAATCACTCGTGTGCATATTATGTTTGTTTGACTAACTTTCTGGTCTTGATGGTAATATTCTGAATCATGGTTTGTATGGACATTCTGTGTGGACGATGTTATAATTATTGATTAGGGTTGTTCTTGCGTCGTCTTCTCCAATGAGTTTGGCGAGGTTAGGATAACACTTGCCTTATGATGCATGAATCGTTAAATGCTTTAGTTTATTATTATATTATAGTTTACAATTATTCTGTGAAGAATGTTAGTGATTATTTGAGAGTTACTTGTTTCCATTGAGCACTCTTTTAGGATGATGTGCTCATACGTTCCCACTTCAGTATTTTTCAGTTATGAGAAGAGATGGCGCGCTTAAAGATATTCGTTTCTGTAGTTTATAGATTTATCAATTTAAGAACCTTATGTATATTTTACGTATTTATATTTCTTGTTATCTGTTAAACAACACATTAATATATTCATATCATCTGAGAGATTCTCATTTATAAAGTATCAGAGAGTTTGGGTTTATCTTAGTTAACTTTACGTAATTAGGATTCTTAAATCGATAGTTCAGATTTGATGCTTCAATTAGGTTGTAATCCTACTATCTAAATAGGTTTAGGAGTTGGGGCGTCACAAAAACGATAGAAAATAAATAAGAATACAAAGAATTTACGTGGTTCGGCAAGTGATGCCTACATCCACGGAGGAATCTCGTAGGGGAGATATTGTATTGATATGAGGTTTATAATAATTGTGGCTAGCTAACCTAGGATTCCATACCTACTTAGGGGTTAGGATACATATATTTGTATAGTTTATGTAACCCTAATTTTGATATCAACTTGATGTGCAAGCAACTTGAGAGACAAGATTTGTGGAAACTTCTAGAATCTTCTTTCACGAGCTAGACAAGCTTGATTAACGGGCTTCCGGTGTATTTTATAGACAATACAAACAAAATTATTGTAGATTCTGTTATGGGTATCAGCAGTTGTAATTTTGGTTTTTAATTTTATGCAAGGCTACACCGTGTCTTGGTCTATTTGATATGTATTTTGGTTCTGTTGGTAATCATTGATTTAAAATAAAAATAAAAATTGTAGTTATGGCTCTTATGAGGGATGTCCTTCAATGGGGTTTGTAAGTTATTTTCCTTTGGAGATTGATAACACATATTGTGCCAACCAACCACCACCACTTTCGCCTCCTTCATCCCCATCACCACCACCTCCGCCAACACCTCCATTACATGTTTGTATATAAGGTGATTCTTTTATAATGACCTCCGTAATAACCCATTCACCGATTGCACCCTTTGTATACGTGATTGTGAAAGTATATGTTCTTCAAGGGGAGCTTCATTGATGACAACGACGTTCTCTCCATGGAAATTACCGCGTAGGTGTTGTTGTCAGAGAATTACACTGCTATCATCAACTATTGTAATTGGTTCAACCAGCTGAATAATATGTGACATTCTCTTTTTTTTTTTTGCTCGGCTAATATGTGACATTCTCAAAGTAAGTACGCAACCAAATTTATTTCACAAGGAGCTAGTAGATTGGGCTGATAGTTACTTAAGTTATTCCCGACGATTTACTACCTCGATATCCACCGGAACCACTTTCCCTCTTTGCATATATATATTGAAAATTCTAGAGGGGTATCAATTTACGTAAACAAAATTATTATAACCCCGAGATTCACTGGATATTGAATATCTTGTCATTGGGAAATTAGGAACTGATGTATATAACTTAAGTAAATCAATTCCCATGAAGGTTGTAGGGGCGAAATATCACACCAGGAAAACATACAACTTCGCTCTAAACAAAATAGTCTCAGGCACGAAGACGTAATAATTATTAGAAGACAAGGTGAAGAGTAGTCATGCGGCAATAAATAAAGAACACTAAGAACTAAGCAACAACGCGAATGACATAGACAGTTCCCAAAATCCTAGCAAGTTAAACAAACATAAATAAAATATGTCAACTATGATCTTGCACGTGAAATGTGGTTGTCTTCTATTGTGAAAATCATCTATATAAGGATCTAGAAGATATTGTAATAAAGAAAGACCAATTGATAGAGATCATTTAAGAGAGATAAATTATAGAGGGAGATCAGATGGAGAGAGAGGGAGATACAAATATCTTCTACTTCTTCCTCCACCACCACCGCTTACAAAAAGAGCTTTAACAAAACCATTTAATGGAGATTCTAAATATAATAATCATGTAATTTCAACACTCATTGTGAAGAACCATGGATGTAAATCCCATTGATCGAACCATGTAAAAAAAATATGTCTCATTTTCATTTTTTAGCACTTTATCTTAATTTTGATTGACAAATATGTTTAGATCTAGAAATTGTTTTATAGGTATGCAATTGAAATGAGTTTAGGTCTACACATAGAGGTAGGGGTATAGTTGTGAAATTTTTCGCAACTACGAAGGATGTATGCACAACTTGTGCAAGTACAACTTCACTTACTAGACTGAACCAGATAAGATCACACTGAAAAACTCAATATAGTGCACAGATTTTCATACAGAAAATGGGCTATATAGCCAAATTTGTGTGTTTCCGGGGTCTTATGGACGGGTAAGGTTTCAATCTGGGTCAAATGACCAAAAAGAATCTTTTAATGAGGAAAGACGTTATTGCCCTGGTTTCTTCTCGTCTTCTTCGTAGATAAGAGCTCTAGAGAAACCAGATCTGATTTCTTCACCAGTTTCCATTGCTTTATTCTGTTGCTGGAGATCTTCCCTTTCTCCACCACCACCATCATCAACTATAAACGCATCTGCCACCACCACCACCACCATCACCAACAGTACTAACGATTTCATCCAAAAAAATTTATGAGTTCTCCATCATCTCCATCGACAAACATCATCGTCGCTACCAAAAATAAGATCCAAAAATTCTTCAGAGTTCTCCATCATCGCCATCGACAAACATCATCGTCACCACCAAAAATAAGATCAAAAAATTCTTCTGAGTTCTCCATGAATCAACATCACCAAAAGATTTTGGCTATATAAATCTGAGAACTCAAAGCCCCTTGATTCGAGTTCATATTCGACATCCACCACCACCCAATAAACCCAAGTTAGTTTCATCTTCACGAATCAACATCACCACCAAAAACCCTATTAAATTAATCGCTTAATCATCACCACAAACAGCGTAATTACCATTTCTATCTATTAATTTTAGGTTTTCTTTGATTTATTTTTTTATGATTTTGAAATTAGTTTCATTTGCTTCTTAATTTCACCCTAATAGTTTTGTACTAGGATGAAACTGATGTCATCATGTTTTAGATTAGTTTGAATTTGTTTTCACCTGTGTTTAAACTAGGATGAAAATTGGTTTCATCTTGGTTCCACCCATGTTAAAACCAGGATGAAAATGGTTTTCATTCTGCCTTAATTTGGGTTTAAACTAGGATGAAAATTGGTTTCATCTTGGTTCCACCCATGTTATAACCAGGATGAAAATGGTTTTCATCTCGTTTAAACTAGTTGATGTTTCATAAACTGTGATATCATAAACCAGTTTCATATAACTTGCATATTGATACCTTAAATTCGTAAGAATACTCAGGATGAAACCAATTTCATCTAGTTATAAACTGTAATATAATTTATTTATTTTGTCAAAATATGCAGGATGAAACTAGTTTCATCTAGTTATAGATTATTATGCTGGATGAAAATTAGTTTCATCTAGTTATAGACTATTGTATTTTCATCTATTTATAGACTATTATGTTGGATGAAAATCAGTTTCATCTCGTTATAGACTATTGTATAATTGTATTTTTATCTAGTTATAGACTATTATGTAGGATGAAAATCAGTTTCATTTAGTTATAGAAAATTTATCTATAGAAATCAAAATGTTCATCGAGTATGCTTTCAATGTAATGGTTATGTCACAAGCGTCAACTTTCTGAAATTTGATAATTGTAGATTCTAACTTTACAGCTAGACATGATGTTTCTTATAATTAGCACTAATCTTATTGCGGTTGTATTGTCAATTTAGGGATACTGGAGAAGAAGATGTGACTTTTAAGGTGTTGTACTGTGGCATATGTCATGATGACCTCCACAGCATCAAGAATGAATGGGGAAATGCAGTCTACCCAATGGTCCCTGGGTGGGTGTTTTGGTTTCTTTCACTCTAAATTATTGTCTTGTTTACTTAATTCCAATGCCTTTACTTTGTGTTGTCAAATTCTTATTAACATCGTGCTGTACTATTGTTTGGTTTACACAGACATGAGATTGTTGGTGTAGTGACAGAAGTAGGTAACAAGGTAACAAAGTACAAGGTTGGTGACAAAGTTGGTGTTGGGTGCATGGTTGGGGCATGTCATTCATGTGATAACTGCAAAAGTGACCTTGAGAATTACTGTCCTAGAGTGATTTTTACCTATGGTTTTAAAGATGTTGATGTGTATGTAACCAAAGGAGGTTATTCGGATGTTATGGTTTCCAATGAACGATATATTGTCCAGATCCTTGAAAACCTTCCGCTTGATGCGGCTTCACCACTACTTTGTGCTGGTATTACTGTATATAGTCCAATGAAATATCATGGACTTTGTGAACCTGGTATGCACATTGTTGTAGTTGGCCTTGGAGGTCTTGGTCATGTCGCTGTGAATTTCGGAAAGGCCTTTGGCATGAAGGTTACTGTTATCAGCACATCACCCGCCAAGGAGAAGGAAGCAATTGAGCATCTTGGCGCAGATGCTTTTCTGGTCAGTCGTAACCCTGAACAGATGAAGGTAAAATTCATTGCTTTTAGCCGTTCTCAGTGTAGTATGTGGCCTGAAATTTACTTACTGCCGCATGATTGGAACAATTTTAGTACCTTTTTCTTAATTATGTTATTCTGCTTTGTGTAGGCTGCCATGGGATCAATGGATGGTATCATCGACACACGATGTCACTAATCATCCACTCCTCCCATTGCTCGGTATGCTAAAAACTCAAGGGAAGTTATGCATGGTGGGTTTACCAGATAAGCCACTGGAGCTTCCAGCTTTTCCATTGCTTGGAGGGAGAAAAATGGTAGCAGGAAGTATGATTGGAGAACATGTTTGATGGTATAGTGAATTTTCATTGTAAGGAAATTGAAGATAGTAATTTAGAGATGGATGCCCACACAACTTCCATAGTGGACATTGTTCTTGTTGCGTCAAAATAAAGTTCACTATCAAATAGATAGATGGATATGGCAGTAAGATTACTCCGCAAACAAAGGTACGAATGTATATGTAGTAATATTTTTATAATTTTTTCCTTACTGCACTTAAAAACTAAAATGGATTTATTTCATAAATTAACTATGATTGGACCACATCCAAAGTATACGCCAGAGCAACAAGTAATAATCTAATATCCTAATGAAATCAAAACGTACTGACAAGTTCAGATGGTATACAATCAAGAATTAAGACCACTATTACAAACCATACTTGGCTCTGTTTTTGCTCTGTTTTTTTTTTGCTGTGGCGTATAAATTGCAGTGGTGACAGATATGAATCCGCAGCTGGTGCTATGTACTACGAGTGATGTATGCTGAGCAAACAAGGAATGGAGGAAATGAAACGTGTTTGAGGTGCTGGGGAAGATGCAGCTGTGATGAGTCCAAGTGCATCTGAAATTATGGGTGAAAAACTTAGTTTAAAGGGTTAAGGGGTATTTTAGGTGATTTATATTTTTTTGTTTTTATTTTCCTAGGTCAAATATCCATTTTGGCTAAATGAACAGTATTTTTCTGTTTTTTGGCCATATAAACAGTATCTAAAGCTAACTGTCCATTTCACCCATGAATTTTCTTTTTTGGTCTTTTTGACCAATTTTGTGATTTTCATAATGTATATCTTATACTTCACGATTACTTGAAAGGGAAACTTCCTAATGTCCACAACAGATTAATGTCTTAAACAAAGGCATTAAGAAGGCAAGACAAGAGGCACGTATACCTACAACTTGAAAATAAGCAATAACCTAATCAAGCAAGAACTCTTTGATCGTAATTAATTAGTTAGTTGCACCAAAATGGAAAACCTAATTATTTCATTTATCATCCCAACACAACTCTCGGTCCTATCCCTCGAACCTATTCGATATCACGCCTTTCTCATTCAACAATAAAATGGTTCATACACTAAATTGCAAAAAAATTACACTTCCGCAACGTACTATAATTATAATTTGAGTTCTGCAATACACTTGGACAACATCTCTGGATTGAGCTTAGAAAATTTGTCTTACATAATGTTGAGATTATTAGTCCCATATTTCCTGGAAAATCTAAGATCATGCGGTTTATATTCCTTAGGGCCTCTCCACTAATTGTCAATTGGTTTTGAGTTGAATACCCATATTCTAACATGGTATATGAATCAGAGTAGGCTATTTGCGACGAGTCATTTGACCGCGCCTTTACTCCGCGTCATCCAATTTAATTGTCCATGTGTTAGACTCAACGAGGCTACACGTGAGGGGGCATGTTAAGATTATTAGTCCCACATTGTCTAGGAAATCTAAGATCCTGCGGTTTATAATCCGTAGGGACTCTCCACTTATTTTCAATTGGTTTTTAGTTGGATACGCGTATTCTAACACATAGCTTGTTCTCTTTCCCCTTCACAGAAAATTATGAAATTAAAAAGAGCCTAGATATGCCATGAAACAGTTTATCTTTGCAAGATTTTACCGAGAAATTATAGAGGGAGAGACAAATATCTTCTACTTCTTTCTCCACCACCACCACTTAGATAAAGATCTTCAACAAAACCATTTAATGGAGATTCCAAATGTAATACTCATGTAATTTCAACAATTATAGTGAAGAACCATGGATGTAGATCACATTGATCGAACCAAGTAAAAAAATTGTGTTTCATTTTCATTTTTTAGCACTTTATCTTGATAAATTTGTTTAGATCTTGAAATTGTTCTATGGGTATGTAGTTGAAATGAGTTTAGGTCTACAAATATAGATATGGGTGAAAGGATATATGCACAACTTGTGCAAGTACAACTTCAGTTACTAAACTGATCCAGATAAGATCAAATTGACAAACTCAATATAGTGCCCAGATTTTCATAATGTATATCTTATACATCACGATTGCTTGAAAGGGAAACTTCTTAATGTCAACAACAGATTAATGTCTTAAACAAAGGCATTAAGGAGGCAAGACAAGAGACACGTATACCTACAACTGGAAAATAAGCAATAACCGAATTAAGCAAGAACTCTTTGATCGTAATTAATTAGATAGCTGAACCAAAATGGAAAAATGAGAGGATAACAACTGAGAGGATCCATCAATATAAGGAGCCAGAAGATATTGTAATAAAGAGAGACCAACTGAGAGAAATCATTTAAGAGAGAGATATTATAGAGGGAGATCAGAAGGAGAGAGAGGGAGAGACGAATATCTTCTACTTCTTCTTCCACCACCACCACTTAGAAAAAGAGCTTCAACAAAACCATTTAATGGAAATTCTAAATGTAATACTGTTTGGATGGTAAAATATTCTTCTACCTCAAATACGAATCTGATTTGATTGATTGATGATCGAACCGTTGCCTTATTCTCCAATTGAGCAGTATAATGTGGGTGGGGTGGGGGGGGGGGATGCCTGTAAAATAAACCTCCGATGCTTAAGTTAGGTTGAGATGAGTTTTTGTGGAGAAAATTTCTTACCTTCTAGGGTTTCGAACCCATTTATTTATATGTTGCAAATTTGTAACTTACTCTCATTTCGAGCTAAGCATGAATTGCATTAATTGTCCCTGCATGCCTCCTGACATAAATTTCCTTGACTGGCCCTTGCATGCCTCCTATCATGCATTGCATTGACTGTCCCATGCGTGCCTCCTAGAAGTTTCTTATATAGTTATGGAATTAACCAAGCCAAATAGTGCAAAGGGTTTGCCCAAATAATTAGATGCTCACATACCAAGCCCAATGAGAGTAGTGTGCATAAATATCCTCAAGGCAAATTAGAAAGGGGTGGAAAAATACAGTGATCCATAGATTGGCTTCGCTCAGCTGGGGTGAAAACATCCCATGTATAACTCAGAGGGGCTATAAATACAAGGGCTATGGGATTAAACTACACCGTGATGCGTTGAATCATGGCCATGAAATTAAGTCGTGCCGCGTTACACTGAAGCAAAACTAACTGGACGGTCGGGGCATAATGCCGGTGACCTGATGCTACAATTATCGCCGGAAAATATGACGAAAACGGTGACGGAGAAGACGATGGTTCTGTCAGGCTGACGCCGCCGAATGATGTCATGCTGACGCATTTGACGACGTTAGAGTTTAACGGTATATGCTGACACCGTTACCACTTAACGGAATATGCCAAGAATATACTGACGGCGTTACAAATATAAACGAAATCTATTGACGCCGTTAATATTTGCAGATATCATGATGACATCAGCGAATATAACCTGCTGACTGTGGCATGCTCGGATTGGCGCATATTGATGACGTGGCACCTTCTCGATGGGCATGTATACTGACGTGGCGCTTCACATGTCAGCATGATTGATGACATGGCATGTCAATGCATCATCGTCGTCGCTGAGGTGGCATCCTCCAATTGGTCCATGCTAAGTGACGTGGACTGCTGATGTGGAACCTTCTAGCCTAAATTGGAGTTTTTGCGCATGGGCTTGTGGATAGGGTATTTTGCTAGTGAGGCCTAGTTAGCCATTTTTTTGGTTTGTTGCATATGGGCTTGCACATAGAGTGCCTTTTGGGCCCAGTTTGCCTATATTCGGTTAATATGAGGAGCATATTAGACTAAAGTGAGCCCACTTTATGTGTGAAATATTATGGTACAAACATCGCCCCATCTTAATCCATAACTAGTTTTGGGTTAAGAAGTTCGGGTTCCCCAATTCTATTGGTATCTGAATTTGCGTCATTCTGGAGTGTTGCATAACTCGCCCCCAAGCGCGTTTCTTGGGATGTTATGCAACTCTTCCCCAAGAATGAAATGATTGCGCTGGAGTGTCATATATCTCGCCCCGAAATGGTTGGGGTGACATATAACTAGCCCCCAGTATGTTGTGGTGTCATGCTGCTCAATGCTCGCACAAGGGTGCACTTCCTTGCTGCATTTTGCTCGCCCATGGAATGAAAGTTGAGTTTTTCTGCTATCTTGAATTCATGCAGAGGGTCAATCCTACTATTCAAGATGCGCGCAGAGTTGAGATGTGTACATTTTCACATGTATGAACAGGTGAAAATGTTTTCCACATTCGTTGATGTCCCATATATTGGGGATACAATTGGAACAGGGTAAAAATGCTCGAACTGTGCATTCACCATATTTGCGAGGCGTCAGGGACGCTGCTGACAATAGATTTGAACTGTATTATTTTTTCCATTTAGGATTGACTGCGGATTGGAACGTCCGTAGAAACTTATAATTGAACACGGAAAATTTTGATAAAGTATGGAATACCAAAATAATGTTGAATTAAATTTCTGAATAGAATTAACAAGATAAATACCTGCTGCTTGACAATAGATGCCTCGTTAAAACATTTGCGTGGAAAACCCATTAGGATAAAATCATCGTAAAGGAAATAGAGTGCAGCACAACAGGATTTGAAACTATTACTAATGATAAAACTTGTTCAAGTGGAACGAATTCCATGGATTTTATGGTTTTGAATCTTGAGTACCGTCGAGGTTCCTTAGGTAGCAGGAGCCACGGGACGCTGGCATGTCTACTATGTATGAACCTTCCCAGTTTCCTCCGAGCTTCCCACAGTTTGGTTCCATTGTGGCTGCTCGGGTTTTCTTCAAGACATATTCCCTAGTTTGAATGACCGTTCTCGGACTTTACGATCATAGCTCAGCATGATTTTCTTGCTGGTATCGGACCAACTTCTATAAGGATGTTTCTATTTGTTCTTCTAGCAACTTTTTATCCAAAGCTAGTATGAAGTCGTTTTTCCCAGGTCTGACAACACGCGTTTTGGTAGTCTTGAGATGTACCTCGGTGGGTATGACTGATTCTGTCCCAAAAGCCAGTGTGATTGGGGAAAATCCAGTGGATATTTTTGGGGTTGTTCGATACGACCATAAGACTCCTGGGAACTCTTGTTTCCATTTTCCCTTCGCCTTCTCCGGCTTTTTATTGGGATTGTCAATAATAACGCGATTGGTCGCTTTCGCCTGCCCGTTGTCTGAGCATAATAAGGAGATGAGAAATAGTGATCGATATTCAGGTTCTTGAAGAAGTTTTTGATCATCCCGGAATAGAACTGCTTCCCATTGTCTGATACTAACTCATATGGGATTCCAAATCTGCAGACGATATTCTCCCATATGAACCTTTTCACATCATGTCTAGTAACATGTACCAGTGCCACTGCTTCGACCCATTTGGTGAAATAATCTATATCGGCTAGTACGAATTTAAAGCCTCTAGGAGCTTTGGGAAGTGGTCCGACGATGTCTAGTCCCCACCTAGAAAATGGCCAGGGACTAAAAACTGGATGCAATTCATTGGCGGGCCTTTTAAGAATTAGAGCGTGCTATTGGCATGGCAAGCATTTCTGCGTATATTCTTTAGCATCTTTATGTATTTATGTCCAGAAGTACCCCTAGGAAAGTATCATGTGCGCGAGAGTGCGCCCTCCAGAATGGTTGCCACATATTCCTTCATGAGCCTCCGTCAATATCTGTTTACCTTCTTCGGCTGATATGCATCACAAAATTGGCTCCAAAGCTACAGGTTTGCGGTATAGATATCCCTAGATCATTGAATATCTCCAAGCATTCTTTTTCAATTTTGAAGCAAGATACTCATCTTCTGGGAGTTTACTGGTTGTCAAATACCGAATATAAGGCTGACGCCAGACTTAAGTGTTTTCAGTAGGATTGCTTGAATCGTCTATCACTGGACTGTCAACATCCATACTACTATCAATGTTCTCGATATCTCCCTGTGCTGATGTAGTTTCCCTCTCGCCCCCACTAGCGTGTTCGAGAGCCAGAACAAGGTGGCTGTCAGATGGTAAAATATTCTTCTACCACAATCACGAATCTGATTTGATTGATTGATGATCGAACTGTTGCCTTATTCTCCAATTGAACACGAATCTTAGATTGGCACACAATGGGGCATAAATATCCTCAAGGCAAATCATAAATGGGTGGAAAAATACAGTGAGCCGACTCAGCTGAGTTGCTTTGGCTTCGCTCAGTTGGGGTGAAAACATACTATGCATAACTCAGAGGGGCATATAAATCCAAGGGCTATGGGATTAAACTACACTGTGATGCGTTGAATCAGGCCCGCGAAATTATGTTGAGCCGCGATACACTGAAGCAGAACCAACTGTCCGGCTGGGGTAGGCTGCCGTGGTAGACCGCCGGTGACCTGCTGCTGCAACTTACGCGGAAGAAGATGGCGGTAACGGTGCCGGAGAAGACAGTGGTTCTATCAGGCTGACATCATGCTGACCCTGTCGAGTGATGTCATGCTGACACTGTTGACGGTGTTAGAGTTTAACGGTATATGATGACACCGTTACCACTTAACGGAATATGCCAAGAATATACCGACGGCGTTACAAACGTAAACGAAATCTATTGACGTCGTTAATAATTATTGATATCATGATGACATCAGCGAACAGAACCTGCTGACTGTAGTTTGTCGCTGACGTGCTGAACTCTGGTTAGTCAGCATTGCTGGCATGGAAATGTTGATGTGGCACACTCGGATTGGTGCATATTGATGACGTGTCAGCTACTAATGACGTGGAACCTTCTTGCCGGACATGTATACTGACATTGCGCTTGACACGTCAACATGATTGATGACATGGCAGTAAACATGCTGACATGGCATCCTCCTATTGGTCCATGCTAAGTGACGTGGACTGCTGATGTGGAACCTTCTAGCCCTAACTTGGAGTTTTTTTTTCATGGGCTTGTGGATAGAGTATTTTTCTAGTGAGGCCTTGTTAGCCATTTTTTTTGATTTGTTGCACATGTGCTTGCACATAGAGAGCTTTTTAGGCTCAATTTGCCTATATTTGGTTAATATGAGGAGCATATATTGGAATAAAGTGAGCTCACTTTATGTGTGAAATATTAGTGTACAAATAAATGCTCATGTAATTTCAACACTCATAGTGAAGAACCATGGATGTAAATCAGAGTGATCGAACCATGTAAAAAAAATTGTGTCTCATTTTCATTTTTTAGCATTTTATCTTCATTTTGATTGATAAATATGTTTAGATTTAGAAATTGTTCTATGGGTATGTAATTGAAATTAGTTTAAGTCTACAAATAGAGGTAGGGGTGTAGTTGTGCAATTTTCCCCAACTACAAAGGATATATGCACAACTTGTGCAAGTACAACTTAAGTTACTAGACTGATCCAGATAAGATCACACTGACAAACTCAATATAGTGCACAGATTTTCATTATGTATATCTTATACTTCACGAATCACGATTGCTTGAAAGGGAAACTTCTTAATGTCAACATCAGATTAATTAATGTCTTAAACAAAGGCATTAAGGAGGCAAGACAAGAGGCACGTATACCTGCAACTTGAAAATAAGCAATAACCTAATCAAGCAAGAACTCTTTGATCGTATTTAATTAGATAGTTGTACCAAAATGGAAAACTTCATTATTTCATTCATCATCCCAACACAACTGTCGGTCCTATCCCTCAAACGTATTCGATATTACGCCTTTCTCATTCAACAATAAAATGATTCATACACTAAATTGAAAAATATTTACACTTCTGCAACATACTACAATTATAATTTGAGTTCTGCAATACACTTGGACAACATCTCTGGATTGAGCTTAGAAAAATTGTCTTACATAGTGTTGAGATTATTAGTCACACAATATCTAGGCCAATCTAAGATCCCGCAATTTATAATTTTTAGGGCCTCTCTAATCATTGTCAATTGGTTCTGAGTTGGATGCATGTATTCTAACATGGTATCAATCAGAGCAGGCTATTTGCGACGAGTCATTTGACCGCTTCTTTACTCCGCGTTATCCAATTTAATTGTCCACGTGTTAGCCCCAAGGAGGCTACACGGGAGGGAGCGTGTTAAGATTATTAGTCCCACATTGTCTGGGTAATCTAAGATCGTGCGGTTTATAATCCTTAGGGTCTCTCCACTTATTGTCAATTGATTTTGAGTTGGATGACGTTATTCTAACACATAGCATGTTATCTTTCCCCTCCACGGAATATTATGAAATAAAAGAGCCTGATATGTGGCATATTATATGCCATGAAACAGTTTATCCTTGCTCCACGGAAAATTATGAAATGAAAAAGAGCCAAGATATGCCACATATCAGTTTTTGTTATTTGGATAACAACTGAGAGGATCCATTAATATAAAACGATTGTGGGTTGTAGTTCAGTTTTCACTATGGAGCAA
>JAJJWX010004207.1:0-18429 GCA_023529315.1 Papaver bracteatum | reverse complement strand
GGGTGAAAAATAATCTAGGTTTTGATACTGTTTAAATGGACAAAAATGTTAAAATAGTCAGGATGTAAACAGTTTCATCCTTCCCATTTTCAAATATTTTTTCTTATTTTTAATTTACATCATGATGTATCCAGTTTCATCCTCACTAACTTTTTTTAACTTTAAGCCAAGATGAATCCAGTTTCATCCTTGTTAAAAAAAAATTGTTCATTTCACCCGTAATAATTTTTACTCGTCCATTAGAACCATGTTTTAAAAATATTTGGACAAATAACCCATTTAACGTTTGTTTTTCTCTCTCGGTAAACACAAATACAATGAAAAGGGCATAAGTTCGAAGCAACATTCAAGAATGAAGAAAATGATTGTGTAATGACTACGCCGGAGCCACCTTCGAGAATGGCGTTCACGGAAGAACTCTCGATTTGAAACTTGATATGTGAAAAACAAAAGAAACATGTCATGCCGCATACTAAAATGTGTTTATGATTATTGCAATTGAAAAAAAAAAAAAATCAGTCTTGGCAAAAAAATTTTTTTAGCCCACCCAGACATAAAATCCTGGAACCGTCGCTGGTTTTCATTTTCACCACTGCCTCAACACCACCACCACCAAAATCACAATTCACAGATCGATGACTTCTGATCAACCAACAACAAAGAAGATATGTACTAGCATAATGATATCTACTCTCACATATATATTTCCTCTATATATCTACTCTCACGTATATATTTCCTCTACATTTATGAATTCCACCATTTACCTACATAACCTCCTGCTCTGTATCACTTTCGTTATTCAAGAAGCTTCGTTCAAAATTTCAGCTGTATTTGACGAGAACACCAGCAAGCCTTATAAGGTAATATGAGTATTCCAAAACCAGTTTTGGTTAGATAGATATTAGATAATTGATTTCAAATATTCTAAATGAAATTGCACGCTACCTCTCAGATCTCAGATCAGATGGTGCTATGTATGGCAAACAAATTATATTCTAGATAAGAAAATCACCTTTGGGCAATCCTTAAGGTTTATTGACAATAATTTGTAGCTTATTTATTTTTTATGATACTGAGAGTTTCTACCTATAAATTTTTGTAGGGTTTTCCAGCTGCAATGAAGCGGCAGCTTTCTACAAGTTTCAAAGAAAAGTGTGAAAATGAAGTGGAGAATAGAAGGATTGCCAAATTGTAAGTTTCCAAGGCACCAATTGCAGGGTGTTTGATATCCGTTGTATTATTATGGATTAGAATCATAAAAATGTCTTAACAATTAAAAGATAAATTAGTTGGATTGCCTTCATTATACATGTTGGGTAAAAGTTCTAATCACTTTTCTGGTTTCACATTTAGGATTTGATATCTTTTGGGTTCTAACAGCATTACTGTTTTCAAATGTTCTAGGATACATCACAGGTGATTAAGAGGAGCCAAATAGTGAAAAAGGGCACAAGTAAAAGATCCAATCCAATTTGTAAAGGACCTCCAAGAAGGAAGGAAGCTTTAAGATCTCAACCCAACAGAGATAGCACAAGCAATCTGGGTCATTAATCCTCCAGCTGAGAATTGCCATTCACCCTTTGTATAGAGAGATGCCTCTAACTTTCCCATTTAGCTCAATTCTGGCGCTTCAAGGCATTACGGTAACAATATTAAACATTTACCCCGTGCGCAATAATGATAATGATCTGTAGTTCTAACTTTTGATTGGTTCTTATGCAAAAATGATAATTCTCTAGAAGGGTATAAAAATTGTTTGTTTGGTTTTCATCAAATCAGGATTTACTTAGCTTAAGAAGTTTTACCAACCCTGATTGAGGTCTGGCTTAAGTTCTAATTGCGTACTTTCAAAGTTTCAGCAGTAAAGGTCTTCCCTGTGTAGATAGTCAGTTGTCCCTCTATCTCGTAATGAACAAGGCTAGAACATGGCAAGATCTCTTTTTTAGGTATAAATGGAAAAGATCTCAATTCTCTCCAATTCAAACAGGACGGAAATAGAAGCTAGAAGTCTGAGTAAAAATCCTAGATCTAAAATCCAAATGGGTGACTACACACGTTGAATTGCTGCTTTCTGTGATGCACGGAGAACTGATTATGTTGAAATTATGACCAGTGAAATCAAATTGCTACCATAGGTATTGATTCGCCAGTGCTTCCTATATAATCTACTTATAAATGCTACTTATAATCTTAGAGTTGTAGGTGTTTTAGTATTCCTTTCATTATGAGTTGATACTAGTTATAGTTTCAATTCAGATTCTACACTGTGGCATAATCGAATTGTGAAATTTTCTTGTTTCAGTCTGTTTTAAAATTTAAATTTTGAGATTGGTGAAATGGAATCCTACAATTTATTTTTTTAAGTACTATTTACATCAACATATTTGCTAGTGCATTTATTGGGTTTGGTGGGTTGGAGAGTTGGCTTTAGTCTTATTCAAATTCTTTTGTGTGTTTTAGCTTCATATGAGAAGATAATAAAATGCAGGAACCAGCTAGCAGCAAGACACACCAACTGACATTTCTTTAGAGCAGTCAGATGTGGTTGCAATTAGACTCCAACCAGGTGGCATACTTTAAACTAGTTGAAAACTAGCTCCTGTCTAGTTGAAACTTCAAGGACTGACTGATTTTCTTTGAATTTTTTTTATAAGTACTACCATAATTTTTATTCTATCAATTTACCCTGTTGTGCGATTGTTTGCAGGCACAACAACATCATATTCCACTGTTTTTTAGTGAATCAGCAAGCACATGCACGACTCATGAGTGATAAGAAAAATGTGTTTTTTACTTATGCAGTATGATACATTGTTAGAAGGGTGTGAAAATGTGTTTTTTTTTTTTAATGGTTTAGCTGCAAAATAGAATTTACTTAAGTTAAGCTGGGTTGGTAATGAACTGCAAAATAGATTGAGGTCTTGTTCAAGGTCTAGTTTTGTACTTAAGCTTTGATTAAGTTTAATGTTATATGAAGTTTTAGTAGTAATGAGCTGCCCAGTGTAGATATTGAGTGGTCTCTCTATCTCATAATGAACATGGCAAGGTCTCTTTTCTAGGTATAAAAGGAAAGCTTCTTAATTCTCCCTCGTTCAAGCATGAGGGAAATAGAAGCTAAAAGTCTGAGTCAAAAACCTAGAGTAAAATCTAAATGGGCTACTTTATGCAATGTACGGAGAACTGGATTATGTTGAATGTATACATTCCTAACTGCTTCCAACTACACATTTTAGAATCTTACAGTTACAGGTGTTTTGGTCTTCCATAGCTACCATATGGTCCGGAGTCTTTCGCCAGTGCTTCCTAACAGCTTTCAACTACACATTTTATAATCTTACAGTTACAAGTGTTTTGATCTTCCTCTTAATAGACTTAATAAGACTTGATACTTTTTATACTGTTATAATATCAATTCAGATTTTACACATTGGAATGAATTGAATTGTAAAATTTTCTTAATTCAGTCAGTTTATAATTTGAAGAATGAGGTGAAAAATGAAATCATACAATTTATTTTTGGAGTACTATCCACATTGACTTCTTTGCTAGTGAATTTAGCAAGAGTTAAAAGATTCCTGATCGTGAGGAACCAATTAGCAACAAGTCCCACCAACTGACATTTTTAAGAGCAGCTAGAGTCCAACCAGCTCTTTTCATTCTTTCCTATTTCACAACTTTATAAGACTTCTGTTGAAGTGGTTTGCTCGTCATGTATTACTACGTTATATCCATTACATAGCTTGTACTGCATCCATCTAAAGTTATCCAGGATGTTGGATGGGTAGAAGATATAAGGAGAGCAACCAGCAGTACTGCGATAGCATTTGTCTGTAATACTAGGCAATGTGAAAATAGTCGCTACTATCCACTAATGTCAATTGCATCAAACCTAATTGGACCGACCGAGCGAAGCGAGGGAGGACCTTTATATGGAAACTTTTTTGTAAATAGTAAGTGATCAATTGACATAAAAAGATTTTGGTAGTGTGCACTTGATAATACCTAATCTTTACTATAATTCCTCAAATTCCTATAATTCCTTTTAGTCAAATTACTATAATTCCTTTTAGGAAAAGTGATACTTTCGCCCCGTTTAGGGAAAAGTGATACTTTCGCTCCGTTTTGGGAAAAGTGATGATTTCGCTCCGTTCCAGAAAGGAGCGAAAGCATCATTTTTTCTGAAACAGAGCAAAAGCATCACTTTTTCTGAGACGAGGCGAAGGTTAAAGTATCACTTTTTCCGAAACGGGGAGAAAATATCATTTTTGCTGAAACAGAATGTGAAATTAGACGCAGACAAATCCCATCTTCAGATTTTTCTTCGGTCGGCCCTTCCACCATGGAAACGGTTATATATTACTACTTTGGATGCACTGCCATGAGTCTTGAAATTCTATGCAAAAAATTTCATTAGGTTTCCCTTGAAATATTTTACAAAATTATTATGATTTCTCCTCTCAAATGTATGTCCGTTTTCATTAATTTTTGTTTGTGTTTCCATCTTATTCATCTCAAAAGTACGATTTCTCCTCTCAATAGATTCCTGTAATTTGAATGTTTATTAATATGTTTGTTCTTATTTAAACAGGTGAATGACAAGATAAAAAGAATGATCTTATTAAATGCTGATCATGGTATGAAAAGAGTTGCAAGACCTTCATTTTCATTTGCTGTGGTAAGATGAAAAATTTGCAATTTCTTAAAACAACTTGGAGGAATAACTGGACCAATCTCATTGTAACTCCAAAATGAATTCTTATAGAAGGATTCTGCAGGTTCCTGCAACTATTAACTTTACATGAGTAAGTTTTCATTGCGGACAAATCTCATTGAAACTTGTGTTGCCGGGTGTCATCGAATGTTATTTGACTGAATAACAGAATGCTGTTAATTGAGAAAATTAAGAGACTTCAAACAAATTCAGACTGTAATGTTGTTTTTGGTGTATTATGTTTTTGATCGGATTTTGAACGTTATTCATTGTAATCAAATCTTCTTCGTGCCTATAAATATAAGCCAGAGAAGAAGATGTATTGCCATATACATGGTCGCAAATGGCGATACACTTAATCTAAGGCCCTCAAGTGGCGGTTTAAACCATGAATTTTCAGAATCAAAAAAATGTAGAATGGATGCTTTAGAAATTTAGAATCCCGTTTCTAATAAATGTAGACTACGATTTTATGATTTCTTTGTTACGTCCATGATTCAAATCCTAGATTTCTCTCCTTTGTAATGATCTGATTTTGGGTACTTGGTTCGAAACACATTACTGCACCAGATAACCCAAGGCAAGGCGGCAATCCCTGTTGGTTAATTGAATGTTCTCCAATTTTCCACTCTTAGAAACAGTAATCAGCAAAATATGATTATCATTTTTTTTACACCAAACCTTCTTTTTTGGTGGTGTTGAATATTCAACACCAACTTAGTCAAGAGTTCACACCTATCTACACTAACCTAGAAATATCTAGGATGTCTAGAGTCAATATTAGACAATTAACATGTGTAAAATGAGTGTTCTAGGGTTAGACAAATCAAACAAGAATACTAGATTGTCTAGTAGTTGGTTTGGTAAGCCTCCATAGGCATAGTTGTTAGCCTCCAAAGGCATAGTTGTTAGCCTCCATAGGCATAGTTGTTAGCCTCCAAAGGCATAGTTGTTAGCCTCCATAGGCATAGCTCTCTTCTTCTTTTGTAGCCTATAAATAGGCATGTTGTATTCATTTGTAAGTAAGTAAGAAAGAAAGAATCAAACAATCAAAAATATCAAATAGATTGTATTCCACCAAGATTAATATCAATGTAGTCTTTTACGCTTCCGCGTTTATGTTCTCCTCTCTCTTGTTCGATCTTTAAGATGGTATCAGAGCAAGGTGAGAGGAAGAGAGCTAGAGAAACTCAAAAAAAAAAAAAAAATCTGGTTGTTATTGTTTAAGTTCTCATTATGGTGTTGAGTATAGAAGGTTTAACAAAAACCTTAGATACACGTGTGGAACTAGGTTTATGTTCTCGTTATGATGGTGCTGGCTATGGGGTTGCGGCTATGTGTGTTGCGGCTATGTGTGTTGGATTTCACCACCCAAGTAAGTGTACGTGTGGAACTAGGTTTTTTTAGATACACAAAAACGTGGTATCAAAAAAACATGTTGATTGTCCAGAAAAAAAAAAAAAAGAAAAAAAAAAAGAAGGTTAACAACGAAGAAAGTAGGAAGCTGTGTGGCTTGGAAGTGACGAGTTGCTGAGCTGTGAAAAGAGCCATGGAAGCAACCCAGTAATGTGCATGAGGAGCCGTGTCTCGCCGTCCCCAAATATGGAATCGCATGAGTGCACTGTGATACGTGACAGTATACCTCAATGGAGTACCCATGACTGAAAGTTCACATCAGTCCTTTGAGCACAAGAGGTTGTACTCCCTCAAAAGCCGGCACCTTCCCACTTAAAGTTGGAGGCTCGCCTCCAACTCTCGACTTCGTCCTTTGATGTTCGCCCGTATGACAGGTGTCGAGCTCATCCCGGGGCATGCTTGAAATCAGGACGTTCTCTTTGGTACTGTCTCTGAAAGATAACCTATCTATAACACGCCCAAATAGCTCAATGACCTGGCAGGAAACATGGACAAAATCCGTGTGCAGCACTGCAACACAACCCCAGAAAAGTTGGGGGTAAAGTATCACTTTCTCTGGCTCCATGATCTCCACCATTACTTGCAACTCGAGTAGATGAGAAGGCCGAGAAGATACAATGAATATCGAGTGGTTGCTGCTCGACAAAACAAATCACTAAGTTGTGGATGATGATCATCATCGGTGGAAATGATGCTACGGTTCATATTGCAATTAATGTGGCGGAGCTTCGGATAAAGATGATGGTCATGATGCTCGACTGGCTATTATGAGAGACAGTGGATGAGCTTTGGATAAATCATGGCTCGGTGATGGTGTTGCTGTTCGGGACTGTTGGCTGCTGTGATGATGATGTTGTGCTCGATGAAGTTTCATGTTGATGATGGAGAAACTCGTGATATTTCACGTCAACGAGAATGATGAATAATGGAGCTGTAAAGATGCTTTTTGCCATATCGAAGTGTTGTTGACAACAAGCGATGGAAGTAATGGGACGACTAACATGTCAAGAGAGCTCGAGACATTGCTGCCATGGACGAAATAAGAGAGTGGTTGCTGCCATTGAAGCTCAAGTTATGGAGAAGCTCAGTGGTTCTTGCCATTGTCGAGATGTTTTTGAAGCTTGTCAGGAGCATGGAGGAGAAAATGTGAAAGCATGGGAAAAGCTCGACAGTGAGCATGGAAGAATACAGACAAGAACGTGAAGAAACTCGGTTACGGTGCTGCTTAGGGTGTTGCCAGAGATGAAGAGCTCGTGATGATGATGCTAGTAAAGAGAAAAACATGGAGCTCGAGTATGGGTCAACAAAGCGCATGGGTAGCTGGAAAGAAATGGCGGTTTTTCCGGTAAATGATAATGATGCTCCAGCAAGTTCAGGAGTGAAAATGGAACTTAGTTAGGTGTAGCTCGAGACGATGAGATTGCATGCATTTCCGGAAGAAGAACAATGGTAATGCTTGAGTGGTTGCTGCTGTTGTTGAACGGAGATCGGACAGAGATTGATGACATTGGAGATGATGGCATGCGCATGCACGTGAAGAAGTGGCAGTCAAAGCATGATAAGCATGGGAGAACATATTGGTTCACGTGAAGTACGAAGCGGTTCGAGCACGTGGTGTTAGAAAATAGCATGAGTTGGCTGTTAGAAAAGAAAGGTGTTCCCATCACATGCCCACATGCAGAGATCAATTCGTGCAGCACATTCGCATAGGAACAAAGAAAGTGACCGTCCACCATGATGCACGTGGGATAACTCTGTCGAGCATTCGCACAGGAGCATTCTCATATATTAAAAAAAAAAAACATGATGCGCATGGGAACTTTCTTCACATGTGATGAAGATCTCCTGTCATGATGTTCACGGTGATGATGGTCATGACAGGAGAGCAAGTTGAAGCTGATTTGAAGATGGGCTGAAAGCCTCAAACAAAATAGAGAAGATGCAGACAAGATGTTTGTTTAAATGCAAGGATGATCAGGGAAACATAAGTGTGACAATAATTTCACAGCGTTGCAAAATCTGTTCACTTAATTCAGAAATGTGGCACATCTGGATAGCGTGGCAAAATTGTAACAACAATATAGCAAGAAGAAGAATAGTTAGAGCTTGTGGCAGAAGCTTGAAGAAATGAAAGATTGTGAGAGAATCTTAAAAAAGTGTGAAGGTTTTCGCAACAAAAGCATGACCGGAACAAAAGAAGAAGAGAAGAAGAAACAACAAAAAGATTGTGAAGAAATGGAAGCAATCACCAAGTGGTGATGAGATAGAGAACAACAAAAGTGGGTGAAAATCCTATGAGTTGTCCAAAGAGTACAAGAAGTATTTTACTGAAACGAAGAGGACATAATGTCCCTAAACTACGATGGAACCCGTATGTTCTAAAACTACGAAGAGGACCGCAATGTCCCTAAACTACGATGGAACCCGTATGTTCTAAAACTACGAAGAGGACCGTAATGTCCTTAAACTTCCGAAGAGGACCATAATGTCCTTAAACTTCGAAGAGGACCGAAACGTCCTTAAACTATGAAGAGGACCGAAACATCCTTAAACTATGAAGGGACCGAAACGTCTAAGATAAAGAGAAGTTGGAAAGTAGGTGTTGAGGGGGAGTGTTGAATATTCAACACCAACTTAGTCAAGAGTTCACACCTATCTAGACTAACCTAGAAATATCTAGGATGTCTAGAGTCAATATTAGACAATTAACATGTGTAAAATGAGTGTTCTAGGGTTAGACAAATCAAACAAGAATACTAGATTGTCTAGTAGTTGGTTTGGTAAGCCTCCATAGGCATAGTTGTTAGCCTCCAAAGGCATAGTTGTTAGCCTCCATAGGCATAGTTCTCTTCTTCTTTTGTAGCCTATAAATAGGCATGTTGTATTCATTTGTAAGTAAGTAAGAAAGAAAGAATCAAACAATCAAAAATATCAAATAGATTGTATTCCACCAAGATTAATATCAATGTAGTCTTTTACGCTTCCGCGTTTATGTTCTCCTCTCTCTTGTTCGATCTTTAAGAGTTTTCACCCCAAGGTCGAAATGGTTTCATTTCTAGTTTTTTACCAAGGCGGGCTATATACTTGACGGCACCAACCTGAATCCCGTGCCCCGTCTCATGGGCCATTAAGTAGTGTTTATAAAGCTTATTAGGGTTTTCAATGCCCTTAGAAAAACTACAGCAGGCAGTTCTATTATCAGTTACGGCGGCGCATATAACTTACGACCCGCTCTCCTTATTCCATCGATCGAATATCTTCTTCATTATCACCACCACGGTTGTTATCTTCAATAGCACCACTAAATGAATCGGTACCATGGAAGAAGGAAGTATATGGTTGATTCGGATATTATTGGGTATGAGCTGACTCAGAAACGAGGTTTTCATGAGTTTCGTGAAATTGTTGCCATTCTTATCTGGCTTGATAAAATCTTGAAAAGAAAATAGACCACTGAAAAAGTAAGTATCTACTGGAGATCAGTTTCAAATTTAATTTAATTTTTAATGACTAATTTTTAATCAATTCATCTATCTTAATGCAGAGATTTGACTTGAAGGGTTATGTTGATTCCCATAAGCTCTTAGAGTTAGTGCTAGCCGTGTACAGAAGAAAACCCTTCGTCTATAAAATCGTTTACACCCTGCCTATTTAGTGGTTGGATAAATCTGAGGGTGATTTTTGACTTAACAGAGTAAGTAACTACATACTTTGATTTTTTTTTTCATGTTGGAATTTGATTGTGTTGTTGTAGTACTAAGCAAAGCTACTTTTTTCGCCTGCCTGCGCCAATTACTGCTAGATATAATTTTATCGCTCTTAAGACAGCTGATAAGATCAACATTTTGATTAAGTTATGTGAGCTTTGGGTTTCAAGTATCTGTTTGTTCGACATCTAGGTTTAGAAACAAACATGAAAACATGTCCTTTAACTTTCCTTAGTGGGTGATTAGTTAATTTTAATGATGGCTTTCAATTTTGAAGGAATGTGTGTGACTAAAGTCTTGGATTGTTACATTAAGGGTTATTTCAAAGTTGATAATTTTGTGTTTGTAATGTGGTTTTGTTATAGTAATAGATGATCGAGAACTTTCGGCTAGAAATCAGTACGAATTGTTGCATCCCAGATGTACTCTATTCAAGAGGGCTGTGTCAATCCATGTTGTATCCGAGTTGTGCATTATGTTGGGTGCAACCGGATTTGTAACTAAATTTATTTTCTTTAATTGCCGCCTTTTGCACACTTTTTTTTGTTCAATTGTATCATATGATGAAAACTATTTTTATCCTCTTGAAATTGTTCCGCGAACGTATATTATATCACGACTTATATTTTGCTGAGATGCATAAAACCACGGAATGCAATAGCTTCAAAATTCCTTACACATTACTCTTCCTAAGATTGTGATGCTGAGAGAAAGCAAGTGACATAGTTAGATTAAATTTTAGTTGGAAAGGCTTAAAGACATTGCTTGCAATGCTGATGACTTAATGTATGAATTCGCATATGGAACCTCTTGCATCTACACCAATAAAAACAGCTTGAAGACTTGAATTATATGTTATTATGTGATTTTGCCTCATCCAGTCATCCTGCAATTTCATTTCAAGCTGGCTAGAAGATTTGCATGTATTAACATAAAATTGAAGGTCTGGGGAATGATACGGTTATCTAGTTGCCATAATGACTCCTCTCACTAATAAGTTTCATTTTCATTGGTTTATGTCTATATTTCAGTTGTTTCTGATTTGATCCTCAGTAAGAAATTGTTTATGAGGATTTTTTTCCGAATGAGTATTGACGTATTGTTTGACTTATTTAACTAGTTTGAGTCTGTAATGTTGTCCATGTACTCTGAGAAGTTTTTGGGAATATGAAACATATATAGAGAAGAGGGATGTTGTATTATGTCCTGCTAGATGAATTATAAGGTAGCAAAGAAACATAAACTTATCATGAGTTATACCAACTCTTTTAATTTTTTCCTGCTTCGTAACTCTATAAGACTTCTGTTAGTAATATGCTCATCATGTATTGCTAGATTGGATCTGTACATGAAAATCTAGATTGATTAGTAACGGTTACTCGCATACTAAGTTATACAGCAACAACGTACTTAATACCTTTAGGTAGACTTACACCCATAGTGCATCTCTGATTGCTTCACTTAATTTCCACTACGTTGCTGGATTCTTTCCGTAACCTGTAGCGAACCTATCCTAAATGAAATAGCTTGTATTGGATCCATCGAAAGTTAGCTAGGATGTTGGATGGGCAGAAAGATATAAGAAGAGCAACTAGCAGTACTGTGACAGCATTTGTTATTAACAGTGGAGATATGAAAAGCGATTTATGTTTCCAACTAGGCCGTGTGAAAAATTATCACATTATCATTATTTTTTTTTTTTATTCCTCTCAAAAGATTCTTATAAATTGAATGTTTACTAATATGTTTGTACTGTTTTCGACAGGTGAAAGACAGATAAAAATAAATGCTGCTCCAAATCAACCAGTATGGTGATCATGGCATGAAAAGAGTTGCAAGACCTGCATTTTCAGTTTTTGTGGTAACTTCGGCTATCATGGCAAGAACGTGGTGTTGATAAATGGAGGTCAGAGCTAGTTTGGATACCACTTCACTACTATTCTGGTACCCCCTATGTTACCTCTAGGTATTGTAAAGCTACCATAAAAGCCGCTTACTTTTACCTTCAAAAACTGTAAAGCTACTAGTGTTATCGCTTATATTTCTGTAACTTCCATTGTGAATTTTCCTCTCAAAAATTATGTCTGATTTTTATTTTTCTGTAAAGCCTTTAACACACCGTCCTTGATTTAAGAGCAAATAGAAATGCATTATCTGAAATTTTATTTTCTGTTGAATAATGTAAAAATTTGATTCCACTTGCAAGATAATGATCCCAGCTTGAGATACAGCATGACTGCATCAGATTCACCACAATCCACAACTACAGCTGTTGAACATATCCTCAAATGTATGGATTTGTCCATATCCTCCACAAGTTGATGAACATTTTTGCACAAACTTCCTCTTTCTATAGACATTTTTTTTTCTGTTTTTGTCTCCATCTTGCTCCATATAGTCATTCTGACAATGCACATGGCGCCCTTTGACTTTATTTCTAAAATTTTGAGTTGACTCAATTGGTCCCACCGAATAAAGCTAAAAGAATGAAATAGAAGCGGCCATAGAGGGAGCAAATGAGTTATTTACCCTATGGGTTGATCCCCGTGCCTCTTCTCATGGGCCGTTTAGTAGTGTTTATATGGTGTAGGGTAGGGTTCAGTATGAGTACCCTTAGGAGACATTGTCCATGTCAACAATATCGGCACAGAAGGAAAGAAGAGTGATCGATGGTGTCAAGGATGTTTGCCAACTGTTCTCTCTTGGTTGAAGAGCTATTGAAGGAATATGACAATGTTTGCACTATTAGGGTCTGGATGCCCATTTCCTCAAACCTTAGCAACCCTCGTAACTTCACACCTGAAGAACATGCTACGGTAATCGTCTAAATCAAAGAATGAGTTTCCGAAGTTATGTCAATTAAGGACTCTCTGCTCAAGTATGTTTCTAAACCTAATAAAAAACTGTGAACCGTCTTTCCTATATCCTACCAAAGGCGTTTAGTTATCTTGATCTTCTTCAGCCGCTCATTATTATCAATTTAAGTCAACTTAGAATTTTATTCTTAGAGTAGTTCAACTAGGCTATTTCTAGTTGTAACCATTCCTTGTGTTTTTAAGCCAATTTATATTTTTATGTAAGAAACTTTCATTTATAGATCCTTATATAAATGTTTTTAAGTTAATTTAAGGTATAGATGCAAACTATGCAGACCTATATTAACTGTAAGGATAAAACAATATAGGTGTTAAGCCTCTAACTACTTGGTATGGAAGGAGTTTTATAGGTTGTGGTTTGTATGTGCAAACTTTGCTGAGCGATATAAACTAAATATATATTTTTGATTGTTGGTCAACCCATTCTTCATGAAACAACTGACAAGTTCTAAAACCATTAGCAACATTAAGCTGAAATAATTATCAACTGAGATTTCGTTCCATATCATTACCATTTGTTATCAGCCAACCTCTACTGGTCAAAGTGTAAAAAAGAAAGACCTTGATAGAGCATTTGAGCTAATTCCTGCTTCACAGAGCCAACCTTTGGTTCTCCGCCTTCTTCTCAAGTGCTTCTAAATCAGTATTTCCAACTTTGATATGGCACCAATATTTGTGTCCTAGGCTGAGCTCTCATATTACTTGTTCCAGTCCTAATCCCAGAATGAAATGCTCCACCACATTTGTTCTATTCATAAGCCCAAAAAACTTGTTCACTTCTGTCAATTTACCCTACTGTATAAAATGAAATATAGGTCCTAGGGTTATCCCTCTCACCTCTTTTCTCTTACAACTTATATCAATCTCTTCCTTCATTTTCTCTGTCGCCGCCGCCACCACCACAGATCCATCATGGATTTTGATGTCCATGATCACCACCAACAACAAAGAAGAACAAGACATCATAATCATTTCTCCTCTCTAACGTGACTTACGGTTTGATTTGTATTACTCCTGATTGGGCTAGTTACAGGAACGCATATACCTGCATTCCTTCTTTTTCGCCTTTTTTGGTCCCATCACTGAGCGTTGGATCTGTAAGTCCGATCTTCTTGTTTAATTTTTATTAAACAATTAGATTTATTTTTATGAACCGATTCCTAATTAGATTTTCTCCCGCTAATTTTTTTACAGGATCTCTTCCTTCAAACACACCGATTCTAGTGAAGCAATCAACAAATTTCAAACAAAGGATAACAATAGTGTGAAAGCCAAGTATTGCATGAATTGAAGGATCCTCAAATTGTTACAGAGACTTCACCGCAAAAAAAATCAAGGATATGAAGAATCATACTTATGACTAGTGGTGAGTTTCATAATCTAATTCCATCGATATGACTGTCAAAAAGTGCGGATAGACTTGTTTGAATTTGGTAGATGATAATATTAAGATGCAATTGGACATGGGATTGTACTTGGTGTTGTTACTGTTGTATATGTGGTAGCTAATGATGATAATGAGTGTTTTTCCTTAATCATAGGCAAGTAAAGCGTAGATGAGAAAGAGTGGTGACAGACATTTCTTTACTGTATCTGTATTAAAGAGTAGTGGGATCATTCTTTAATTATCCAGTTCATTGTTAATGTTCTGCGGACACAATGTAAGGTTCTATTTTATTTTGATTTTGTATCAAATGCATGAGTATCAATAGATCGGATTAAAGGGATGATAAATTTTATATCTTAGCAGTGATATTTGATCAATGATATGAATGTTACACACACTAAAGCATTAATGCTTTCTTATTGACTACTTCCAAAACTTGCTTCAACATTGTAATTTTCCCAAATATTGAGGTTTTGTATCGTATAAATTAACCCAAACATTTTGGTTTTGTTTTGTTTTGTTTAAATTAGGCCAAACATGGACATGGAGGTTGTTGTTTAAATTAGTATATATTATAATGATGAGTACACAACTACACATAGACCTGTAATCATAAGGCTTGTTTCTCAAGAACATTCGCAGTTGCTTACTAAGAGCTTTTGCCTGTCGCCGGGCTTAAGAGCTGATGCTTCTTTATTCCTTCCTTGGATGTCTGAAACATCTTTTACAAATTTACAAACTTTACTTGGTATATTTTGAAGCATGATTTGCGTATTTTGATTTATTTGGTACCTAGTCCTGCTTCATTTCTACAACTGTTGTTTTAAGAGAGTGAGTCTAGTTGAAAATATATTATGTACTGTATTGTTTAGAGTACTCGAGATATTGAGGCTCAATAATTCAGTAATCGTTTAGAGTGTGGATGATGGAAAAAATCATTATTAGCAATTGTGTAGAGTACTCGAGACGTTGATCCTTACAGAACCTACATTTCTTGTGTTCATTACAATTGCTGATAATGATTTTTTCCCTACTCCTTTCTAGAATGTAAACTATGGTGCTTTGATTTTATTTGTCATTATTCTGTAAATGTCGGATGATACCTAAAATGTTTTAATTTTACTTAGAATGAATTTTTGAACAATCAATTAATAACTGAAATATAGGCTAGGTAGACTTTGTAACATATGCTGCCAAGTGAGAGCAGAACAGCTGAACTAGTAGAATGATACCTTTGATTTTGATTATGTTGAACTGGATAAATAGTGAAAGAAAAACAGAACAAGTAGAATCCTCAGTGAAACTATCTTGAATCTCGCCCGAAAACCACTGATAGCAACTAGAGAAAGAAGAGAAATTTGTAAAAATGGTGAGGTTCTTTGGACTCAATGTTGTACACTATGCGTACTTTTCTTAGCGTGTTTTGGTACATATATAAGGAACATCAAAGGTTGATACGAAGATTAATCTAGACGTGGATTTGTGGTGATAGTTCTTTTTCCTTGCAATGCTCGGTGAGTATCATGCTTTCAGTTGCTAGTCATTTGTTTTGATCCGAATAATGCATGCATGCCTTTAATAATGCATACATTGATAAAGTAAGAATGAGCTTGTGCTTCTTACATTTGTTGATAAAGATCTAGTTATTATTGTGGTGGTATGCTTAATATTTGGTATCTTTCAAAACTTTTCATATTTTCAATCATTTGTTTTAGGCCTCACATTTTGCCAATCATCGAATTTGAAGTTCCCAGACCATGTTTTCTATTAGTGTGAAGTTAAGCCATGTTGATGAGACCATGTAAATTTGATACTTAGGCGAATTCTGATTGTAGGATTGTTGTCTTTGACAAACTTGATTACTATTCATTTCCCAACTTAGTTTATTACGGGAGATACTGGAAATGATGATATGGTCAACTTCCTTCATATTGTTGAGTTTATTGATACAATTACCCATGCACTTGGAAGGCCAGACTCTATGGAACCCATGTTTATCTAGAAGCTTATAAGGTTACTGGCCAGATCAGAAGATTCATCAGTCGGGAGCACATATGAGATTTATGGAGAGACAGACAAAGATGCAGTTGTGGGAACTCATGAGGATTCTCAGCCTCTCCCAACCAACCCATGCTCTGTAACTAGACTTTTGTGGAATGCGTGTGATGTCTTACATGAGGTGGTTCCCTGAGGTCATGATGTCCGGTCGGATCAGTTCTCTGAGAAATTGATTTCAAAGCTCATATTCTTGGCTATGAAAGGTAAACCACTTGCATTCATGCGACTGGATCCAAAGGTGTAATTATGTTTACTGTGATGATGTTGCTGAGGCTTTTAAGGTTGTTCTTTATAAAGGAGAAATTGGCCATGTCTACAATTATCGGCAGTTCAGAGAAGGAAAGAAGAGTGATTATTGGTGTTCCAACTGTTCTCTTTTGGTTGAAGAGTTATTGAAGAAATATGAAAATGTTTCCATTATCAGGGTCTGCATGCCCATTTCCACAGACCTTAGAAACCATCGTAGCTTCACACTTGAAGAACAGCAACGGCAATTGTCTAAATCGAAGAATGAGTTCCCGAAATTATTGTCGTCAAGGACTCTCTGGTCAATTATGTTTTTGAGAAACTATGACTGTATTGCCTATACCCTACCAAAAGCGTCCAGTTCTTTTCATCTTCTTCAGCTGCTCATTATTTGTGGATCATTCTGATCAAGAACTTATTTCAACTAGGCTATTTATAGCTGTAATCATTGCTTGTGTTTTTTTAAGTTAATTTAACCCTTGGTTGTTGTTTCTTATATTGGTATGTCAGGAACTTTTTCAGATTTAATGTCCCGTGGTATGGATGCAACCTTTGGAGAGCCGATTTACTGTAAAGAAAAACATTATAGGTGATAAAACTTGTAACTGCTTGGTATGAAAGGAGATTTACGGGTTGTGGTTTGTATTTGCGAAGTTTTCTGAGCCATACAAACTGAAGAGATTTGATTGTTGGTTCTAGGTAGCAACCCATTCTTCATGAAACAAGCTGATAAGTTGTACCCTTCTCAAACCATGACTTCTTATGGCATCCAAGGCAATCCATTGTAAACCAATCTAAGGGTTTGATCTTTGGTTTGTGCCAGGATTAAATGTAACAACTAGAATTGAAATTAGTATACATTTAAAATATTTTTCAACTGGGACTTGTTCATATTATCACCATTCGTTTATTTCCTTTATTTTCTCCCCAACGGGTCTCCTTATTCTCAAGTGCTTCAAAATCAGTCTTTCCAACCTCTATCTGGCACCAATTTCTATCCTGGCTCTCATATTACTTGCGAACAAGCTGAGTTCTTGGTGAGTCTTCAAGCAAAGCATCTTGGTGTACCGTTGCTAGTCTGTTTCACTAAAAGAGAGGCCACATTCAAGCCCAGAATGAAATGCTCCACATTTGTAAATTGTGTAACAGAGGTGTAATTAATTTTTATGCATCTCTCAATCAATATAAACGCTTGCGCGCTAGGGTTATACTCTCACCAGTCACCACATTCTCTTACTACTCTCAATCTCTTCCTTTATTTCCCCTGCCGCCTCAAATACTAGCAGCACCACAGATCTATCTCAATCTCTTCCTTTATTTCCCCTGCCATCTCAAATACTAGCACTACCACCACCACAAATCTATCATGGCTTTTGATGTCCATGATCACCACCAACAACAAAGAAGAATAAGACAACATAATGATTTCTCCTCTCAAACATGAGTTATGGTTTGATTCGTGTTACTCCTATGTCTCTAACTATACGGATCGAAGATTTATCAGCTTGGATCTGTAAGTTTCATTTTCTTGTTTAAGATTTATTAATAATCAGTAGGTTGATTGTTTTTATGCACCGATTCATAATTTGTTTTTTACCACTAAATTTTTTTATAGGATTCTCTACCTTTGATGACGCCAATTACAAATGCAAGCTGTATGAGATAGGGATAGTTGTGTGAGGATGAAAAGTGTTCTGATAATGGGAATGGGATTTTTTAAGAACTCGGGAGGGAATTACTCAACAGTCTTTAATTGAAAAAGACTAGGCCCGTACCTTAGTGGCAGTGTTCAACAGGGTGGAATGTGGTGTAGCAGATTTTCACACAGCTGTTAAACTCATTCCTTGCCGGGTTTTACTTCTCTTTCGTGTCTCCATTTCTTTAAGGGTAACCACTAACCACCATCATATTTTGTCAGCCCAAAGTTTGTTCATGATATAGTATTAAGAAGAGTGGTAAAGCCATGTTCTGGTCAAATTCATTACATTGGATTCTGATATGCGTAAAATTTATAAAGGGTATATG